>JACXGK010000585.1:49557-100870 GCA_016801125.1 Novumbra hubbsi
ACGCAACGTGAAGACGTACAAGAAGATTTGACCAATAGGCTCCCTTAAGGAGAACCTATAAATTTGAATGTATCTAAACAAAGCGCTCTCTCTTTCCCAGCTGTTCCCAGCCGAAACAAGAGCCGTGCACGTTCGATAGGGATATGATACTCCGGTTAATAAATACGTTGATAATTTCTAATTGGACAAAGTCGTCAGGATCATTTATTTCTTAACAAGTGACTCTTCAAATGTAACATTCCTAGTGTCAAGCCACTCCTGGACCAGACACAATTTCTTACCTGGGCAAAGGAAAAAAAAGAACTGGACCGTTGTTCAGTGGTCCAATTTTTTATCAAGTTCGAGTCAATGCAGCTGTCTGGAGATTTTAAAGCACTTCATGCTTCCATTTGCTGACAAGCTTTATGGAGATGATGCTTTCTTTTTTCAGCAACACTTGGCAACTACACACATTGCCCAACTCCTGGTACTGGAACTGATTTGCTTCCCATGGTATTACTGTGCTTGATTGCCCTGCCAACACACCTGCTCTAAACAGCTTGACCTTGTAAAAAGGGAAATGAGACACACCAGACCCAACAACACAGATGAGCTGAATGGCACTATCACGGCAACCTGGGCTTCCATAACACCTCAGCAGTGCCACAGTCTGATTGCCTTCATGCCATGCCGCATTGGTGCAGTCATTTGTGCAAAAGGAGCCCTCACCAAGTATTGAGTGAATCAATTAATATACTTGTTTTGAGTTAATTTTGCTGATTAGAGCTCTTCTCAGTTTGACAATTATGTATTATGTTTTTCATAATAAACATTTGAGATACTGGATTTTAGATCATAATGCGCTGTAAGCCTTAATCATTAATATTGAAACCAATAATACTTGAAATATTTCACTTTATGTGTAATTGTCAAACCTGGCTAGGGGACTCTGGCCTTCTCTATGGGCCCAGGGTACCTGTATATGTTTGTCCCTGATTGGGGGGGGTGTATTTAGGTTCTTCAGTTTGTTAATTCAGTTTGGTTCTTTGTTAGAGTTAGCCTGTTTTGCTAATACTCAGTTGTACGTTTGTCACTCCTTTTTGTTGCTTTTATTTTAGTTAAGTTAACATTTAGCCCTTCTAAACCAAATAAAAAGGATTGTCCACTTTACTCTCTGCTTACTGTGTCCAGCCTCCAAGGAACTGTAACAGTAATGTATCTAGCATATATGAAAGTATAAATTCTTTATTTGAATGATTGAGATATGTTTTTTTAGGACATTCAGATTTTGAGATGCACCTGTATGTGTACAACAGATGTAATTATGTATTTTTGTGACACTGGGGAACAATGAAAAGTCAGTACAGAAATAGAATTTTACTTAACACATGCTATGCTACTTAACAGCTTTATTGTAAAAATGATTGAATACATATTTTCCTCATCCATCTACAGGCAATACCTTAAAATGTAGAGAACTATTATGCCATAACAAAATTATCCCCACAATGACTGCCATTTACAAAAGTTGTCAGAACTTTTGTTACAACACTACATGTTATGACCGGTGCATCCTGAGTATGAGAAACAAAATGCAGTGGTCAGATAAAACTTGTTTGATCTGATTTCACCAGACAAATACATCCCTACGGTGAAGGATATTGCTGTGGGGATGTACTTCAGCTGGGACTTGGAGGCTAGTCAGGATTGAGGAAACAATAAATGAAGCAAGAATACAGACAGGTAAACAGAGCCTAAGAAAGACAGATCCTTTATAAATCCTTGAACCGAATAAACTGGAGAGACCTGACGTTCCCAATCTGACCTGACAGAGTTTGGGAGGATCTTCAGAGAAGAATGGGATAAACTTCCCAAATACAGGGCACAATTGCTGCCAAAGTTGCTGGCACTAAGTACTAATTGATTGGATCTGAATCCGTCTGAAAGGTGTGATGTTTCATTTTATTAACTGTATAAATTTCCTAACATTTCTGAAAAACTTTTTTTGCTTGGTTGTTCTGGGTTATTTTGTGCAGATTAATGATTGATCTTCAAAAATTCATTAAGTGGGTTCTCACTTCTGACTGGTACTGTACATTAATGTATATTACTATGTTTAAAATGTTTATATAATATTTTACATGTAAATTATCATGTGAATTATCCAGAGTATAAATAATAATAATAATAAAAAATTCAAAGTGCTTTTGCAAACATCTTACCCATTAATTGTTTTTTGGTATTTTTCTCTGGTTTGCATAAAATAATGTAGCATTTCGGGAGAAAGATACAGAAAAGCAGCCCATAGCTAGAAGCCAGAATAGCAAAGATCTCCACAGCAACTGTGAACTTCCCAGGAGAGCTGACATAAGCTGGGATGAAGGAGATCCAGACAGCACAGAAGATCAGCATGCTGAAAGTGATGTACTTGGCCTCGTTGAAATTATCAGGCAGTTTCCGAGCCAGAAAAGCCAGCACAAAACACAAGAGAGCCAGGATTCCAATATAGCCCAGTACAGCCCAGAAACCAATTGCGGAACCCACATTACACTCTAGAATGATCTTTTCCTTATAGTGTACCATATTCTTGAAGGGGAACGGAGGAGAGATTGTTAACCAAAGAACACAGATCAGGAGCTGTATGAGAGCGAAAGCTAGAACACTGAATCTCTGCTGCGAAGGCCCAAACCATTTCATGACATTCCTTCCTGGAAGTGTAGCCTTGAAGGCCATTAACACCACTAGTGTTTTCCCCAGAACACAAGAGATACAGAGGACAAAGGTGATCCCAAACGCTGTGTGGCGCAGCATACAGGACCACTCAGAGGGCCGGCCAATGAAAGTAAGAGAACACAGAAAACACAGGGTCAAGGAGAAGAGCAGCAGGAAGCTCAGCTCAGAGTTGTTGGCCCTGACGATGGGAGTATGTCTGTAATGAAAAAATACCAGCGCTACTGTCATTGTCAGGAACCCACCAACCACAGAGAATATTACCAACAGGATACCCATGAGATCCCTGAATGTGAGGTATTCAATCTCTATCAAATCACAGTTATTCCTCTCTTCATTAGACTTGTATCCTTGCGGGCATGGGCTACATGCAACTGCATCTGAAAACATAAACAGTTTTAATCTGTACAGCGAGACCAACTTCAGACAGGCCAATAACGTGTCCGTGGAGATTTTCTCAAGTGTTAGCATGATGATGGTTAGCAAAGCGGCCACGAGCCAGGGTGTCTCACTTGTGGCATTGCTGAACTCCCCGTCTGCACAGACAATGCAGTCAAAGCAGCAAACAGGCTTTCCATTAACAGAGGCCTTTCTGGTTCCTGGCATACAGCTTTCACTGCAGATCGACCTAGGTACCTGAAAAACAGACATACATGATGACTTTCCACCACAAAACCCCTCCTAATAAATCCCAATTGCACACAACAGGCAGTATTACATATTCTATATTTATTACTTGTATGTAAATAGCCTGAATTAACACAGTCACAGTTGAATTAATGGTAGAATGAATCCTCATGCTAACAGGGCGTCACCTCAGTTTGATTACTGGCCCAGAAAGCGCTCACATCCTTATTCATTTGAAATTGCCGGCCCTCCGGTTGGGACACATCATAATGGCCAATGGTCTGAAACACAATGGACCCCGTTTTATCCATCTGCCAGTTTACCAGTGCGTAGCGTGCCGGTGGGTCCCCCTGCTCATCAAAGAACACCCTCTCACCGTTCTTAGTGGTGAAATTTACCATTGTAAGGTAATGCAACACCTGAGAGTGAAAAAAAACATAGTTTTTTTGTTTTTTACAATTTTCTGCAAAGAAAAGTGCTGCACACTTTATACCAATTGGGATGGTATTACCTGCCACGGTTTTATTTGACTCTCATCTGCACATGTGTTATTCTCAAACGGTCCCTGTCCACTTTGGCAGGTGGTGAGCAGGTGTAGAGCATGGCCCACAGCATACACAGCCTTGTAGATGTTGTTGAGAAGACTGGCGTCTGACACATCTGTGTAACGGGAGTTGGTTTCCCTCAGGGACTCCCTGCCTGTGCAGGCTTGGATTGACAAGTCGGGAGTCATGCTGCAGCTAAATGTCATCTCCCACAGCTCCACCAGTCCCCTGTCCCCGGGATGGTTGGTGGGCTGCGAGTCGGCCACAAATCTCCCCAGGCCCGGGATGGCAGCGTTGGGCACAGCGAATCCCACCGCCCCCTGGACCACAGCGTAGTTGACGCGTGAGGCAATGTGGCGGTAAGTTACCCAGCCCTCGCTGCCCACCCACTGCAGTCCAGTCACATTCTGACTGTATAGCTCTTTGAGGAGGATCTCCAGGTCGTTGCCATCTGCGAACGCAACGATTACTTTAGACGTGGACCGCTTGATGATGTCCACTACTGCTAGAAACCAATCTCTGGGGTTCGTCCTGTAGATGGCCACTGAGTACTCAACGCACACTCCTTCATCAGCCGCCGCTTCCAGGAAGTTGGCCATTCCACTGTTGCCATAGTCACTGTCGCTTCGGATGGCTCCCACCCAGGTCCAGCCCAAATGTTTGACAAGCTTTGCCAGAGCTCTGTTCTGGTAAAGGTCACTAGGAATAGTTCTGAAGAATGATGGGTATTCCCTACGGTTACTGAGACAAGCGCAGGTGGCTGAATGACTAATCTGGAAGGCAGAGAAGAAATAGATACAATAGTCAGATGTTTCCCGCCATTTAGAAAAAGGAGCTAATGCTTATATTTTGTTTAGCACATGGTTTATTTTTTCTATTTTTTTGTTTAGCACATGGTCGTTTTCTCAATCCCGGAACCCTAGGGCAATCAAATCCACTACCCCATTGCTGCACTGTGATCTATGAACGGAGATACTGAGCATTTGTCTGTCTGCCTGTACCCATACGTTTCCTCACCACGGGTATGTGAAAGGGCCCCATGGTACGTGCAATGCCTATGGTAGAAGTGGAGGTGGTGTCCCCTATGACAGCATGCACCGTGGATGTCTTGGAGCATTTCTGTGACCCCTCCTCATATCCGTTCATCAGAGCCAGCGATGCCCGCACAGACAGAGGGATGCTGGGGCATGAGTCGAAGATCCTGTAGCCTAGAGAGAGATTCGGCAGCAACTCAGAACTGTTGTTGATCTCTTCTATGGCAAATATCATGGTCTGGGCATACTGGAGCTCACCTGGGTCCAGCCTGTAAAGGGGAAATGTGGCACAGACACATTAGTTATAGTTACAGTGAATAAGTATTAAAAGCTATTGAATGTTACTTCTGTTAAGTACCATAATAACCATACCTGTCAACAAATTATTACATGTGAACAGAAATACACCCTGACTTCCAATACTTACTTACCCTTCACACTGGTTACTTCCTGGGTTGACTAGCAGAGTTGGATTCACACCGGTGGGCTTTTGGTGAAAAGAGAAGATCCCCCCTATGTTGATGTCTCCGTTCTTTGAGAACTGTAAGAGTTCTTTGGTCCCATAGGCTCTGCACACAGAGTCCTCAGCTTTGATTGTCACTGTCAGCAGAGCGAGCACCAGGAGGTCTGGTAGCAGCAGCATAGCTGTCTCAGATTGTGTCACTATGGATGATCACTGTGCTCTATCTTGTTGTGTTTATATGTTGCCATTAATTATAGGTATTATGCTTTGAAAGCACCATGTGTCAGCCTGCACCAATGAGACTATTCACAGAGTGATTAACAAAACAGTTGGCCTATCTGATCAACAGTAGCACAGTCCATCATGTCCTCAAATAGAATCACTTGTTTCTTGACTTCCTAATAAATTTAAAGCTGAGGGCTCAGAATGTTAAAAATACAAATGGGTGAAAAGGCAACTAAAATCATAGAGAAATTATCTGCATATCAGCAATATACAGTCTATAATTGTCTATTTGTCTTAAAGTCCACACATGAACTAAATAGATTGTATGTTCTTCATGTTGATATTTGTATTAAAATTAAGGGTTTTGCTTGTACCTTGTCTGCTGTGAAACTGAAGTAATACTTGCAAATAATACTCAAGATTTCTATTATTAAATGCTTTATGCTATTATAGCTCGAAATACTTGATTTCCCAGGAATGGGATGATTAGTTTTACTATTACACAAACAAGGCCAACAAATTGAAAAATATACATCATAGTTCCAAAAAAACGTAAAATAATAAATGTAAAGGCTAATCAAATGAATCAACCTTTAAGTTATCCTTTCAAATTCATTATTATTATTATTATATTATTGTGATATTTAAGTACTTTTCCCCATTATGTGTTATTTTTATTTTTTCTCTTGTGTGAATAATATAATATAACACTTCGAAGCAAATATACTGAACAACTGCCCAAAACTTGATGCCAAAATAGCAAAAGAAAATCCGGCCACAGTGAATTTCCCAGGAGAGCTAATATAAACTGGAATAAAGGCTATCCAGAGTGCACAGAATATGAGCATACTGAAAGAAATACATTTTGCCTCATTGAAGTTGTCAGGTAACTTCCGAGCCAGAAAAGCCAACACAAAGCATAAAAGAGCCAGCAGTCCAACATACCCCAACACAGCCCAGAAACCAGTTGCTGAACCTAAATTACATTTTAAAATAATAGTTTCAGCGGTGTAGGCTGTATCTTTAAATGGGAACGGAGGGGCAAGAGCTAGCCATAGCACACAAATGATCACCTGCAAGATAATACAGCTTAGCACATTCATTCTCTGGAAAGGATTGGTGCATTTGGGAAAATTAATTGCCTGTCATTTTTGCCTTGAAAGCAAACACCACTGCTACGGTTTTCGCCAGGACACTAGATATACATAAAGCGAAGGCAATCCCGAATGCTGTGTGACGCAGCATACAGGACCACTTAGAGCAGGGGTGGGCAAACTACGGCCCGAGGGCCAAATGCGGCCCACGAGGCAGTCCCATCCGGCCCACGGAATGTAATAAAATTATTTTTGGGGGAATTAAAAAACCAACTCACCAGCCCATTCTTTTACATCTGAGTCAGAATTGTAACTATTTACACCTAACATGGGATCTACTGTACATATGTAATGTATGTTTGTATGTATGTATGTCTTTTTCTGGCCTCCAAATCAATTATGATTAACAAATTACAAAAACAAATGTGGCCCTCCATTTCATTTCAAAATCCTGATGTGGCCCCCGAGCCAAAATATTTGCCCACCCCTGACTTAGAGGGTTGGCCAATGAAAGTAAGAGAACACAGAAAACACAAAGTCACGGAGAAGAGGAGCAGGAAGCTCAGCTCAGAGTTGCTGGCCTTGACGATTGGGGTGTCTCGGTAGCGAAAGAAGACCAACGATACCACCACGGTCAAAAAGGCCCCACCCAGTGAATTGGAGGCCAGGAGGATTCCCATTGTTTTGTCCACCAGCTTTGGGACACAGTAACTGTTGTCCTCATTTGACCAGTATTCCAAAGAGCACTGTATGCATTCAGCTTCATCTAGAGTAGAATGAAAACACTCAAGTTACAACACTGATCTGTAATGCGACAATAATTTTTTTCTTTGAAAAAAGACTTTATTCATGCTGTATCTTTTGCATACAAACAGTTTAAGAGAGTAGCTTTGAGAGTAGCTTTTGACATCCAAATGTTTGATGTGCTGTCTTGTCCTGGCTGGGGGCCCCTGGCCATATCTGTGCCTCGGGGGTCACAGTCAGGGCATGACACATAGAGGTGCCTCTAGCCACCTCTATTCCACTGTTGTGGGCTCCTCAGTCAGAGACAGCTGTTGCCAGTTGCCTCTGATTGCCTCCTACGTACTTAAGTTAGGTTTTTAGCCACACCTGGGGGGGTTTATTGTTTGTTCACATACAACGTTGAAGGTCCTGTCTTGTTTATTGGTTTTTGTTCCGTATATTCGCTACCTGTTTTATCTGTAAGTTTTCACAGTGTGTTTTAATTCAGTTCACGTTTTATTTAATAATGTCTGTGTTTGGTTCCGCCACACACCGAGGCCGTGATATGTGCATAAGTTGCTGAGCACTTAATTTGGCCAGCTGCAATTCTCTTACCTGTTAGGTTGCTGATCTCCCCGGCACCACATGGGATACAGGAGAAGCAGCAGACTGGCAAACCCTTAATCACTGCTTGGCGGAATCCTCTGAGGCAGCTCTCAGTGCAAACTGACCGAGGCATCTGAAACACAATAAAACACAGAACAAAACTAACGTCTTTCACTCTTACTACAATTTTTTACTTCTGTCACACATTAGAAATGTATGAGATACGAAACTGCTGCCGTATGTTTTCTGAATTAATAAGTATCTTTGAGGAATCCCCAGCCAAGATTATGTTGGTCCCAGTCAAGGCAAACTGCTTTTTGTTGTAGTACCCCCCTAGCTTTTTTTTAACATAGCAAAGACGAGAGTGACAGTGAGTTATTTTGGCTCAAACGTGTAAAATGTAAGTGTCTCTGCCAATTATGTCGTGACCCCCTCTGTTCCTAAGAGATTTTTAGAGGACACGTTATTAGTTTCCACAATGATGTTATCAAAGCTTATTATAGTGTTTAATAAATAATTAGGTTTCCATATAATTTTTCAAACTTTAAAACTTTTTAAATAACTCAAACTTGAATATATTTCTAAATATCACTTTCTCCCAAGAAAGTGATATATATATATATATATATATATATATATACATAGTTCCTGTCGAATGTTTGGACAAACTTATCCATTATATAGATTTGGTGTGTCCAAACTTTTAAATTGCACTGTAAATCCCATTGTATTCTGTTATTTTAAAATATATAAAATATTGATTGTTTGAGTCAAGATTACTCCAATTGGCAAAAAGTTGGTCCAAAAAGGAATGGCCTTGTTAGTGCATTGAAAGAATGACCAAAGAGCAGATTGTTACCTCTCCTTGCTTGAAGCTGGTTCTGCGCATGCAGTTTCTCACATCTTGCTTTCTACAGGTCAGCAAGTCATGTATAGAATGGGCCACAGCATAAACTGCTTAAAAAACATTATTAGAAACTCTCAGCTCAGACATGTCAGTGAAAGGGTTATTGATGTCTGCCAGGTTCTCAAACCCAGAGCACTGCCTCTGCCAACTCTCTAGCTCTTTCTGAAGTGACAATCTGCAGCCAAATGTAGCCTCCCTGAACTCCTTGAGCAAATTATTGTTTTTGTCCAGAGCAAGAACTCTGAGCCCTGGGACCATAGCCTTTCTGATGGCGAATCCCAGAGTGCCTCCAAGGATAGAAGAGTACCTGGTGGCCAGGTGAGTATCCGTGATCCAGGACTCACTGCCCACCCACTAAAGCCCAGTCAAATTTTGGGCCAGAGCCTCTTCTAGAAGGACCCCCATCTCTAACTGTGACAGAAATGCAACCAGAACCATGCAGCTGGCCTTCTTGATAACCCCCACCACCCTGAATATCTGCTCTCTGGGGTTGGTGAGTAAGACAGCCTCAGAGTACTCTATACAGACTCCCTCAAACACTTATATGAAGGTGGCCATGCCGTTGTTGCCAAAATCATTATCGCTTCTAATGGCCCCCACCCAGGTCCAGCAAAAGTGTTTGACCGGCCTAGCTAGAGCTCTGCTCTGGTAGAAGTAACTAGGAATTGTTCTGAAAAAGGTGGGAAACTCTTTTCTGGCATTCAGGCAAGCGCAGGTGGCAAAGTGGCTGATCTAAATAAAAACAGAAGAATTGGAAAACGTTGTCATTGTTTCATTGACTTGTACACTGCAATGGTTTGATAGCAGAGGAATAGTCAAAGTTGCATTGATGGAGGGTGTTGTGGTAATATTAACAATTGGATGTATTAATTGATCATACACTGCTTCCATGTCTAACTCTGTTGTTGCATTAAGAGAGCAAAGGAATGTTGCGGTCATAAAGTAAGGTGAGAGGATCTGGTCTGTGTCTGTATGCTAATTCCTGTAAATACACTGTGCCCATCTGTTCTCCTTATCACCTCGCTGTTCATTGATCTATAGGAATCAGCCCATGAGGGGGTGATACTTCCTCCCTGAGTGGGGGCTATTGGGGCCCCTGGTTAGATACAGGATAGGGGGAGAACAGATTGGGGTCAGGAAGGGAACATCGTTTAGACACACCCCTAGACTGGATTATACCAAATGGATATGCAAATAACCTGAGTGTATATGAATGTATGTAACTTTAGAATTGGCAGAGATGCTTCCCTGTCACTATGGGTGATGGGGAACCAGACTCTCCTTGTAAGTGAATCTTTTATAAACTGTTCATTGTGCTAAAGACATTTTCTTTCTTACCAGCCTAAATGATAATCCGAGACATAGTAAATTGCCATGATAAGGGACATTGATCCTATTTAATAAAGGTCTACAACACTTGGTATATATCATTCAGCCCACAATGATCCGTTACCATGTAGGATATAAGTGATTTAGCATCCTATTGACAAACAGTGGTTAGTTTAAATTAAAAACATTATTGTTCGTGTTGAGAGCTAGTAATCCATCTAGTAAGTACATCAAGTCCACCTAGTAAGTACAATGAGATGCTTTTGCTAGTATAAGGCACTTTATTTGGCCAACAGACCCTTTTTGTTCGTCAGTGGAACATTATGCAATCATGTCTCAATTTAATGAAGGTAATAATTTTGTTATTTTCAAATACATTCTCATTTTGGGTTGTGGACATTTGCAGTGTATAAATATTTGTTAATAATTATTTCCTTAATATTCATATTGGATTTTTGCTGTAACTCATTTCATTCATATATTTTACTCTGATAACTCTACAAATCTATATTTTACTTTTCTTTCAAATTGAAATTCTAGTGTAAACTACCACCAGAACCACTGCCCTGCATTGGGCAGGGTGGTCACCCTACATTGACAAGTAAAGCTGACCCAAAAAAACATTTAGTAAGTAATATATTTACTGATATAAATATAATGAAAGTTCTTTTTCATTACACGACAGATATATTTACGAATATATATACATTTTCAAAGTAGACCCAAAATATTATTTTGTTTTTACTGGCATAAATATAAATGAATGTTTCTGTATCTCTGAAAGAACGTTTGGCGCACAAAATAATAAATAGGAAAAAGTCTGGGCATACACTTAATGTGAGTTAACCTTTAGGAAAATATAACTAGTTATACCTGAAACATAACTAATTGGATTATGCAAACTTTTACCCAAATACAAAGTACCATCATTTAGTTAAACGTTTTATAAGACTTTACAGGTGATATTACCCGACTGCTACAATATTAGTCATGTTTCTGTGATACTGTATAATTAAACTAAGTACAAGTTTGATTACTGTTACCATTGGTATTTGAAAAGCAGTAGATCGGGACATTGCTATGGTTGTGGATGAGTCAGAGGTTCCGATGATGGCATGGCCTGCTGATTGACCTAAGCAGGTTTTTTCCACTGTTCTCTCTTGACTGTTCATTAAGGCCATGGTTGCATGCATAGTGGACAGAGTTGAGCCACAACCATCGTATATCCTGTAGCCAATAGACATGTTGGGGAGCAGAGAACTGTTGTTGATCTCTTCAATTGCAAAGATCATGGTCTGAGCAAAACGAAACTCCCTAAGGTTTATGCTGTGGAAGCAAAAGAGAAACACTTTCAAACTTTTTATTGGTTGTATTTGTTACTTTCAGATCTAATTCAAATGAATCCTACTTACTTTTAGGGCTCCAATTATAAAACCTGCATGGGTGTTCATTTTGAAACATCCACCCCACACCAAATCTCATGTTGGTTGTCAATGGTTTCATAACATAATCAAGGTCTTTTGTTTTTTTATCTGGTCAAATATGTATATCTGGAGAAATAACTACGTTATATTTGTAAAAAATATATATTACATTTTTGGCAAATTAACAGCAGGAATTATTACACTGAATATACTAACCTGGAACAAGTGAGAGGTTGCGGTGTGTCTATGAAGGAGTGCGAGGGCTTGGTGGTTTTGCCATGAATGGTAAAGACACCTCCAATTGTCACGTCTCCTTCCTTAGACAACAGAGGGAACTCTGGGTACGCCAGCATCCGACAGAGAGCATCATCTCCCTCTGCTCTGAAGACTTCTAACACCCCCATCAACACCAACAACAGTAGGGCCATCACTCACACTGTTAGAAGCCTTACACACATAAGGGTTTAAAAATATGAATCTGATACACATATTCACAGCCTTTGCCATGACACTCAAAACTGAGCTCAGGTGCATCCTGTTTCCACGGATCATCTTTGAGATGTTTCTACAAGTTGATTGGAGTCCACCTGTGGTAATTCCGGTGGTTTGGACATGATTTGGAAAGACACACACCAGTCTCTATAACGTCCCACAGTTGACAGTGCATGTCAGAGCACAAACCAAGCCATGAAGTCCAAAGGAATTGTCTGTAGACCTCCGAGACAGAATTGTATGGAGGCATAGATCTGGGGAAAGGTACAGAAACATTTCTGCCGCATTGAATGTCCCAATGAGAACAGTGGCCTACATCATCCGTTAATGAAAGAAGTTTGAAACCACCAGGACACTTACTAGAGAAAATATAAAACTGATGTGGTTGCTGGTTCTCACTGGAGCTCATGGCCTCGTTGCCATTATCTCCTGAGTTCTCCTGGTCACTGACGTTTAAATAAATCGCTGGCCACAATGATGATCAACAGATTGTTTCTATGGATTGTCCTTGCCCGGATCACTATCATCCATACTTGATCCTGTTTCACCAATTGTCCAATACTAAATGGATGAACTTCTCCAGCTACGACCCCACCTGTCCGACCCACCCTCGGTGTTAAATTTTCACCTGGATTTGGCTCGTCACCATCGCTGTAAATATATCCACCGTGGCTCCGGACGGAGATTCAACATTGATTACACAAAGCCAATAAAATCCTTCTGGTCATCGTCACCTCGTCCTCCGAGAACGCACCACCGTGTTGTCAATCATGGTGTGCTGGCTAACCAAGCCAGGTCAGCCAGCGCTAATCTCGGTAACACCAGCATCTCCGTTGGGGATATTCAAATTAAATTCGTACACCAACAAGGGTCCCCTGGTCTACGATATTCTACAGGACAACAAACTCAACTTTTTGTGCCTGACTGAAACCTGGCAGTGGCAGAATGACTACACACAGCTCAACGAGGCTGTGCCACCTGGGTTTGTGTACACCTGTCAATTACGTGCTGCAAGTCGGTGTCGCAATACTTTACAACGACAAGTGGAGAGTGTCTCCTGTCACGGTCTCTGCCTCCAACTCATTTTAATCCATAAACCTACAGATTAGTGGCCCAGTCCCTACTATTTTAGCCACTATCTATCGTCCACCCAAGCCCAGCAATAATACATTTTTAACTGATTTCTCTTCCTTTTTAACATCCATCTGCTCCATGTCCCCTAATGTCATAATACTGGGTGAGTTTAATATTCACATGGACAACACTATCACCATTCTTACAGAGGACTTTTCTCAGCCCTAGACAGTTTTGGATTACAGCAGCATATTGACTTCCCCACACACAACAAAGGACACATTCTGGAACTCATCTGCTGCTCTGGTTTAACCCCCTTAATTGTACTGCTTCTGATTAGCCCATCTCTGACCATGAGTTAATTTATATTAATGTCAATTTACCCCCATCCAAAACAAATCTGCCTCGCTCAATCTCATTCCGAAACATCAAGAACATTGATCTCACTGCTTTCTCTAATGGAATTAACAATCTCCCCACAGACAACTCAGCCTACACTGATGAACTGGTTTCACAGTATAATAATGGACTTCATATTCTCCTGAACACCCTTGCTCCTCTAAAAACTCAGACTGTCTCCTTTACTCATTCTGCCCCTTGGTACACACCTGCTCTGCGTCAGTTAAAAACAAAAGGATGTCGCCTGGAACGTTCCTACAAAAAAACCGACCTAGTTGTTCATAAGGACATATATGACAACCACATACTGTTCTACAAGGATGCCCTATCAACAGCTAAATCCAAATTCTACACTCATTTAATTTCATCTGGCGAAGGGAACACTCAAGCCCTGTTTTCCACAATCAATAAAATCTCATGACCGCCGAATACCCCCCCCCCTCTGCATTCAATTTCTCAATGTAATAGTTTTATTTCATTTTTCAAAACTGAAAATGTTCACCAACAGCTCCCCTACTCACCAAACACGGACAACAGTGCACTCCCTCCACCTTCTTATGCCCCCCCTTACTTTACTCTCTAGTTTCCAACTCCCAACTGTTACCGAAAAATAGAAATCATCCACCTGTCAGCTTGACTCCCTCCCCGGCCACCTAGTCATAACCTTTCTACCTTCCCTCTCCTCTTTCATAACAAACATCATCCACTCGTCCATTATCTCTGCTCATTTTCCTTCTTCACTCCAAACAGCTGCAATAACTCCAATAATTAGGAAGCCTAGTGCAAATCCCAACAATCTAAATAATTTCCGACCAATTTCCAACCTGCCATTTATCTCAGAAATCTTAAAAAAAAACTGTTGCTGCACAGGTCTACAATCATCTCAACAACAATAAACTATACGAACAGTTCCAATCTGGTTTTCGCACTTTACACAGCACAGAAACAGCACTAGTCAAGATTACAAATGACCTACTTATGGCCGCTGACTCCGGTTTCCTCACCATACTTATTCTCCTCGATCTGACTGCTGCCTTTGACACCATCTCTCACAATATCCTTCTTGACCGTCTAGCCTCCATTGGTATCGCCAATACATCACTCATCTGGTTTACATCCAACCTCTCTGGCCGCACTCAGTTTATACAACTTAACACTTCCAATCACAACCCTCCCCAGTCACATGTGGTGTTCCCCAGGGCCCGGTATTGGGGCCCCTCCTTTGTATTATTTATTTATTTCCTCTAGGTTTTATTTTTTGGAAATATAATATACAATTTCACTGATATGCGGATGAAACCCAGTTCAACCTGTCCCCCAAACCCAATTCCACGCTCCCTCCATCTTCCCTGTCTGACTGTTTAGATGACGTTAAAACCTGGTTTGCTCATAACTCAAAAGGGATAAAACAGAAATAATCCTGTTCACAAACCCCAAATATCACTAAATAACATTTAAAAGAACAAAGTAAGAACATCAAATATGTTCCACCAATAGAAAAACAAACTTAAAAAACTGGGAACAAAATTGGCGGAGACAATAACGCATAATATAACCTATAGAGGCTAACCTTCATTTTCAATCATCTCCCTACTACACAATAGGCTGGACAAGGAGGAGCTATTAAAATTATTTTTGAAACATTCATGTAAAATCACATAATATGAAAATGAGCAAGCTTCTAGGGTTAAAGGCCTCACCTTCTCTCCTCAAATCATATTTATGGTCATTGTTGCCAAATAACTCGTATTTTGTTTCATCTGACTTTAGCAATTTCCTCCAGAAGGCATTTTCTTTTTCCATGTGATCAGCAGCTGTCAGTGGAGTGGTGAGGAACCATGTGAATCTATTCTTGTAAAGAAAACCGTGATTTATTTATAACTAACAAAAGAACAAGTACTTACAACCAATAAACGGACAACCTAACGTGATGTGTTAACGAACAGTTAACAACAACCATGAACAACACAGAGGGACAAGATAACGTGACCCACACAAGTAAAGTAAGTAAGTAAACAATCACGTTAGTCTGGGGTGCGTTCGTGATAAAAAAGTGTTCACATAGAATTGCCGGCACCAGACAGTGCTGGGCTGGCGTGACGTTACAGCAGCAAACTTCAGTCAAGCCTTAAGGAGCCGCTTCTGGAGCAAGGGCTTCCTTCTTGCACGGCAGCCTCTCAGCCCAAGGCAATGTAAAACATGCCTAACTGTGGACAGTTAGTGTTAGGTGGTTCTTGGTTGACACCTGACCATCCTGACCAATTTTCTCTCAGCAGCATTTGATCTTGTCCTGAACGTGGCATTGACACAACCGTGCCATGCACTTTATACTTACAAACAGTTGTTTGCCGAGTGGATCTTGGGACCTGTAGCTGCTTCGAAATTGCTCTAAGTGACTTGTTCAAGTCAATGATCCGCTTCTTCAGATCCAAGCTGAGCTCCATTATCGCGTTTGTGGTTGAGTCGAATGAGTGTATCAAACAAGCCCTATTTAAATGGGCTCAGAGTAGTCACCAGCTGTCATCAATCAATACCTTGGCACCAAGACATTAGCAGCAGATCCTTTAAGTCCTGTCAGTTGCAAGATGGGGCCCCTAAGGATTGGACATGTTTGTCCAGAACATCTCACATATGCTCAAATGTATTGAGATCTGTGGAATTTGGAGGCCAAGTCAACGCCTTGAGCTTGTGGTGTTCCTCAAATTATTCTTGAACCATTTGGCAGGGTGCATTATTCTGCTGAAAGATGCCAATGCCATCAGGGAATACCATTGCTATAAAAGGGTGTACCTGGTCTGCAGCAATGCTTAGGTAGGTTGTGCATGTCAAAGTAACAACCAAATGAATGGCAGAAATTAAGAACATTGCACAAAGTATCACACTGCCTCTGCTGGCTTGCCTTCTTCCCATAGTGCATCCTTGTGCCATATGTTCTCCAGGTAAGTGGCTAGAGTCCCCTGCCTCAGACAAAAGTTTCCTATGCTGCTATATTATTGTGCCGGGGGAGTAGGTCCTAAGAAGGGCTAGTTCTCCTCCATTACTCTAAGTTCTCCTCCATAACTCTAAGGAATGCACTCTTTAACAACTCCCCCTGTCTCCTGTTGTGGTTTATCTTAGATCAACTTAGAAGGACGTGAGGTCTCGGCCTACACCTGTGGATTACCAGGCCCAGAAGACCTTGTCCCGAGCCCTCCTGGTTTTCCTGCAGAACAAACTAATATCTAACGATTCCAGCTACCACTCTGCTGACCCCCTCTCCAAACCTAGACCTAGATGATCCTGACGATTCCAGCTGCCACCCCCTGTCCCTGCCCTGCAAATCTGATCTTGCTGGTGACCTAGATTAGGCTTTATAGACTCTAGACACAGCCCATATGAATTGACTGATTATTAATAGTATTCTTAAACATCACCCAGCACAGCCAGAAGAGGTCTGGCCACCCCTTTGAGCCTGGTTCCTCTCTAGGTTTCTTCCTACAATACGGCCCTCATAGGGAGTTTTTTCTAGCCACCATGCTTCAATCCTGTCGTTGCATGCTCACTTGGGTTTTAGGCTGGCTGTTTTGTAAAAGCACTTTGTGACAACTGCTGACGTAAAAAGTGCTTTATAAATACATTTGATTGATTGATTGAAGTGACGAACATGCACCCGGCCATCCACATAATGTAAAAGAAAAAGTGATTAAACAGACCAGGCCACCTTCTTCCATTGCTCCATAGTCCATATCTGATTCTCACATTTCCATTGTAGGTGTTTTCGGCAGTGGACAGGGGTCAGCATGGGCATCCTAAACATGACGTACGTGATGGCGCTGTGGACGGCAGCTTCTGTGTTTTGGTGTGCATTGTTTTTTCTTGTTTTGTTTGTAGAGTCAGTTTTCTGTTGCTATACCCGGAGCTCTTTTACCAGAGATGAGCTCATAAACATCACAGGAACAACTCCAAGGGATTTATGTTTTGTAGTGTAATAATTGGACATTCTAGTCATGTACATGCAGTAAAACATTGCAGTACAGGGAAACGCTGTGCAACAAACAGGATGAAATTCTGCTACTGGCAGAAAAGGACAGAGAGTTTTACTCATTTTCAGTTTCACGGAAACACGGCTGTGTGGATTGATACCAGACATAGCTGGAAGGCTTCCAACTCCTCAGAGTGAATTGTGGCACGGAACTCTCTGATAAATCTGTTTTTCACTAACAGTGGCTGGTGTACTGACTTGACAGTGATTCAAAAGCACTGTTCTCCTGATCTGGAATAATTCAATATAATATAATGTAGACCTTTCTACTATCCCTGTTAGTTTGCTTAATCCATTCTGGTTGGTGTTTACATTTCACCGCAGGCCAAGGTACAGGAGGCTTGCTGACCAGATACTATGTGCGGAGCGGACAAACCTAGACTCCTTTGTTATTGTGCTCGGGTACTTTAACAAGGGAAATCTCAGCCACAAACTCCCACAATACAGACAATTATTAAACCAGAGAGGAGAACATGATGGATCATTGTTGAACTACAGTCAGTAGTGCCTATTATGCTGTTTGCCGCTGTTAAGAAATAAATTACCCTGACGACTTTGTCCAATTAGAAATAATCAATGTATTTATTGACCGGAGTATCATATCCCTATTGAACGTGCACAGCTCTTGTTTCGGCTGGGATCAGCTGGGAAAGAGAGAGCGCTTTGTTTAGATACATTCAAATTTATAGGTTCTTCTTAAGGGAGCCTATTGGTCATATCTTCTTGTAAGTCTTCACGTTGCGTGGTGTGCGTAGTGTTCTGATTGGCTGAACTGAGTCTCTGATTGTGCGATGTCTTCCTGTTGCGGCTGGTGTTCTCGAACCTGGATGCGTCTTTCTGTAGTCTCCTGGTCTTTCTTGTACCCCCTAGGCGCTTCCTGTTATTCGCTCACCCTCTGCTTTATCACCCAACCTCTACATGTGTCTTCAATGTGATTACTACATATCATTACTTGTTTTGTTCATGCTTTAAACAGTTTCATTTGGCTGTCAATAATGCATTCATGATATGGCTATACATTCTTAAGGCACAAGCATACAATTGTACAATTGTGATTATAGCTTATTATGACACTTTGATTCATCATCTCAAAACACACAGAATGAAAGTATTTTTTCCTTACACCGCGCTGTACTAGGTCACTCTGAGCACGTCATGCTCCAACTGATTCCTTCATAGAGACAGAAACGTAAGCTCTGTAAACCTGTTGTGAGGACATCAAAGCAGTGGAGCAGTGAGGCTGTGGAGGATCTTCGGACATGCTTAGACTGTACTAACAGGGATGTTTTCAGGACTGCTTCCAACAGTCTGGATGAGTTCACAGAGGCTGTAAAGTTGTACACCAGCTTCTGTGAGGACTGCTCTATACAATCACGCATCTGCTGTATAACAATGACAAACCCTGGTTCACAGCTAAACTCCGAAAGCTAAGGATGTAAAAAAAGAAGGCGTTCAAGAGTGGGGATAAGGACTTTTTTCAAGGCTGTTAAACAGGCTAAACCACTGTACTCTGAGGGATTACAACAACAATCCACAGCTAACGACTCTGTTCTGTCTGGAGGAGCCTTACACAGATCACCAACTACAAGCATAAAGCCCCCCATTTCATTAATGGCCAACAACCTGAACGAGTTCTACTGTTGTTTTTAAAGACAGCTGGACAGTCCGGACACCAACCCCTGTGTCTACATCCCCCAGATCTAGCCCATCTCCCCCAGCAGAGGTAGGGGGCACTCTCAAACTGCCCACCCCAGTGGCCCCCTCCCCTCTTACCACAACAACGACTATTTCTATCCTGGAGAGGGACATTAACAGACTGTTTAAGAGACAGAACCCCCACAAAGCAGCTGGGTATCTCTCCATCCACTCTGAAGCATTGTGCTGATCAGCTGTCCCCGGTGTTCACAGACATCTTTAACACCTCACTGAAGACATGCCATGTACCAGCCAGCTTCAAACCTCCACCATCATTCCCATCCCCAAGAAACCAGGAATCACAGAACTTAATGACTAAAGTCCTATCGCCATGACCTCTGTGGTAATTAAGTCATTTAAGTGCCTTGTGCTGTCTCACCTCAAAGCCAATCCTCAGACCTTTCAGACACTGAAATCTTCCCATTAGTTGCCCAAAGGTAATTTCAATGCGTGCCCTTGTCCTGGCTAGAGCTGCATTGTAGCAATTTGTGGTCCAGGGTTTGATTCAGGGAATGGTGTTATGCAATACTACATGCATGCATAGCCTCTCTCTCCCAGCAGGATACCATCATGATTAACTGTATAATGGGGAAAAACAGTTATTTAAGGCCCAACATAAGGCGTACATCTCCCCTTACCCTGTATGTTAAAATAATGTGCATATATAATTTAGATAGATCATTTTGCCTCCAAATTTGTGAAATGGCACATAGAGTCACACACCATCTACAAGGGTATAGTCGCTCAATGGTAAAACTTTTTTTTTTTTATTGAATTTGTTTAATTACAAATCTGGAATTGTAATAATTCAAATAGTAATTGACCTGCACATTTATACTGTGAACCCCCGTTCGGTTCACAAGATTCCCTTCATTGGGGCACGGCTGTCACGTTGCCATCACAGGCCGGGAACTCCCCTCTACGCGTGGTGACTTGTGTGTGTTTGTCCTGTTTTCCCCATGTCCTGTGAATGCATCCCTCCCTGATTCCTAACAGGTGCTCCCTGTTACCTACGTATATAAACCCCTTGTGTGTCTAGTCTAGGTGTTGTGGAATTCGTTATTCCTAAGTAGTAGTAAGGCTGAGGGTTAATAGGTTACTTGGGACATTCCATAAGAGGGGGGGGGTCAGGAAGTTAGGAGAATAAGACAAAGGACACTGTGTACATGGAAACCTATGAATTGACTTCTAGCTTGACCCCCACGCATGGGACTGATAAAGTGACCCAGGAAGAAGAGGAGGGGAGACAGGCCAGAGGGGTCCTGTAGACTTCCTGGCGCCGGACACAACAAAATAATTCTCATCTACCTTGGAAAAGGTCACCAGATGGTTCACCCCAGGGCTGGGGGCTGCGACACGAGACTCACACACCCAGCACTGCACGCGCCGCAACTACGATGCATTGATTGTGTGGGAAGGGGCTATTTAACCTGCGTCCGATGTGAACGGACTTCAGATCTTCTTGGCTGTCCTGTGAGACAGATCTCCGAATGCATTTGTAATAAAGGTGTATGATTTGGGAAGACTTGACGCCGTGGACATTCTCTGATTCGCAACCTGGGGAAATATTTGGTTTCAAAAGTGTCCGTGATTGTTTCTTGTGATCTGTGTGCAGCTACACGCTGTGTTTGATTATCCGTACAAACAGTACGTTGGTATACTTATTTGAAGCGTTATATACGCCAGTTCGTTAGTAGTATACGGAATAAACCGACTACTTGAACCTACCTCCCTGCGCCTTGGTCTGACTTCATTCAAGAACACATCACAATGGCGGGACCTTGATGGCGATTTGTGTGCAGTCTATGGCACCTATAACATTAGCGAAGCCTGGGGGATGCAAGTCATCCTTTTTGGGATGGTGTGGAATAATTTACACTGAAACTAGTCTCAGGAACATGCATGATATTCATAAAGGCCATTTTCCGCAAGATGCACGCTTACACAAATAACCTTTCCAATTCTCCCTGGAATTGATGCGTCCTGTTGACGCTGAAGTTGTGACTCGTGTTGACCCTCGATGTTGAGACACCGGACAGACACACACACATACGCAAAGCATTGATTATCATATAGAGCATTAGAACACCCTAGAAACAGAGCCAAATAAGGAGACAAAATAAGAACTATTGAACCTGATTGGAACAATGCTTGCCACGCCATGTCGCCTGAACGCTATTTAAACTGTTGTGAGACTACCCCAGATCAGATCTTTTCTGCAGGTTGTGTGGAACTGATCTCCGGATAATTATCTGCTGAATAAAGAATATTGCAAACGGACAGACTTGTGTCGACTTGATCTTCTCCAAAACGGACTCGGGGGAAACAGATGGTTTCAACAGTAGTCTATAGTGTTTGATTGACACCGACATCTGGACAAACGTTAGAAAATACACGGAAGCGGGAGCTGAGCAAAATTATGCAGGAAAGTCGAAATAAAAGCATTTGTGGATCCTATTTATTTGAGAGGTGCTACTGGCGGTAAAAGCATGAAACTCTATGATTATTGGTCGACCGAAATGAAAATCAAAAATTCTCAGATATCTGCGCTTTGATGACAGGACCACAAGGGCTGCCTATCTTGTGAATGATACATTTGCGATGATATCGGAGGTATTCGATTTGTTTGTGAAAAACAGTGCAGTGAGAACATAACTGTATTAGATGAACAACTGTTCCCTCGCGGAGTCTCTTTAGACAATACATGTCCAATAAACCGGACACATTTGGCATTACATTCTGGGAAGCCGCCAACAACTATTTATGGAATGATGAAAGTAGGCCGGCTGGTCAGTGGTTAGCGGACAATATTGTAATGCGTTTGCGAAAAGGAGATGTAAAATGAGCATTCAATGTTCAGGGAACAAAGCTTGTGAGATCTGCCAGACTGGAGACCAAATCTATCTATTAGGGTATCCACAAATTGCACACACCCATTCGATTGCTCATTTTTATATCAGGTGATTTTACACTAATATTTCAAACATTGCAATTTTAATAGCTCCTCCTTGTCCTGCCTATGGTGTAGTAGGGAGATGAATGAAAATGAAGGTTAAGCTATTATGTAAAACGCATTATATAAATTTTAGAATGCGTTATTTTCTCCACCACTTTTTAGTGTACAATATTACAATAACACATATAGCTGGAAGCAGCAATTTGGGTTTACTCCCAAAATTGGGGACAATTGGAAAATTGCCGAAGGAGACAAGTACATTTTAGGTTGCTGCAGACAGGAGGAATTGAACCTTGAACCCTCGGCTTACTGTCAGTACACTCTGACCACTGCGCCACCGGAAGGTTATTGATGTAACCGTTTTGGAATGTTTGGTATTTACCTAATAGAAAATATACATGAAAGAACATGTTCTTACTTTGTTCTTTTAAATGTCACTTGTTTTATTTAGTGATATTTGGGTTTTGTGAGCAAGTCGATTTATTGTGAAATTAGAACATAACACGGACATTGGCCATAGATTGACAGTAAGGTGAAGGCGCAAGACAATCTCCTTGACATCACCAGTTCAGTTGCCAAAGTCATTTTGACTTTATATTTTCTTTGTTGCTATTTGTATTATTCCACCAATACAAACTGCAATATTGAGCGCGATATTATATCATATAAAACCAAGCCAGACTGGAGTCTTTACACATTGTAGTTACTGCAATCGTTACACGCTTACCTCAAAAAAAGAGCAAAACTGAATCAAAACACTTTGACACCAGATGAAACAGACACCCAAAAGTTTCGGCCTTGACTTTGGATCCGTAGAAGAAGCGCCATCTAGCGACCATTACGTGTCAGTAAATACGTCCCTGTCTGTAGACTCATGGTCAAATTTTGCCCAAACAGCGCTTTAGGGGGGTAACAATGGCTCGGCTCTTCTAGTGTTAAACCCATGTCTCATTATTATATAAGTACTCCTTCCATCTAAATCAAAAATTACCTTCAGATTAAAAAAAGTTATAATGTTCCCAATCCATATCACAGTTACTAATTACATAATATAATGAGACACAATACCCCACAGCACAGATGTTATGTTAATAATATATATGTGTTTATTATGTAATACAATGTTATTAATACATTTAAAACTATTTTCTTGACATTTCTCTTAAGATAATCTTTTTTATATTTTTTTCTGGTTTCATTAAAATTAGATAGCATTTTGGAATAAAAATACAGAACAGTAAGCCAAAGCTAGAGGCCAGAATTGCAAATATCTCCACAGCCACCGTGAACTTCCCAGGAGAGCTGACATAAGCTGGGATAAAGGCAATCCAGACAGCACAGAATATAAGCATACTGAAAGTGATTAATTTCGCCTCATTGAAATGATCAGGCAGCTTTCTAGCCAGAAAAGCCAGCACAAAGCACAAGAAAGCCAGGAGGCCTATATAACCCAACACTGCCCAGAAACCAATTGCTGAACCCACATTACACTCCAGAATGATCTTTTCTTTATAGTGCAACATATTCTTGTATGGGAAAGGAGGGGAGATTGTTAACCAAAGAACACAGATTAGGACCTGTATGAGAGTAAAAGCTAGAACACTGAATCTCTGCTGTGGAGGTCCGAACAATTTCATGACATTACTGCCTGGGAGTGTAGCCCTGAAGGCCATCAACACCACTAGAGTTTTTGCCAGAACACAAGAGATGCAGAGGACAAAGGTGATCCCAAACGCTGTGTGGCGCAGCATACAGGACCACTCAGAGGGCCGGCCGATGAAAGTAAGAGAACACAGAAAACACAGAGTCAAAGAGAAGAGCAACAGGAAGCTCAGCTCAGAGTTGTTGGCCCTAACAATTGGGGTTTTCTGGTATCTTAGGAAAATAAATGTCACAATGATAGTCATAAATGTTCCTAACAAAGAGATAGCAGTCAACAACCCTCCCATGATGTCTTCATACGATAGAAATTCAGTTTCTTTCTTTTCACACGTATCCTTCTTCGTATTTGGCCAGTATTCAGAATAACATTCATTACAAGTGATTGAATCTACAAAAAAATGAAAGGAAGGTTAGTATTATTATTATTTTAAAAGGACATGTTCCAAGACAGATTTTTTGTCTAATGTCACACTGAAAAAAATATTTTTACATATTAACTTAGTCAATGAAACATAATATTATAACCACAATATTTCAAGTCATTACCATCGTCGGTTCGGGACTTTTGAGCATTTCTTTTAGTATTACACTACCTGTGACATTGCTGATCTCACCATCTGCACAAGGTATGCAGTCATAACAGCAGACAGGCTTTCCTTTCTGCACAGCCTTACGAGTGCCTGGGGGACAGCTCTCACTGCAAACTGAAACAGGCACCTGCAATGGCAGTTTATTTTAGTCAACAATGTGGCACAATAAACAGCAACGTATACAGTATTCTAGAACAACACATATATACAGTTGTGCTGAAATGTTTGCATTCCCTGGCCGAAATTGTGACATTTTTGCATTGATTTTGAAAATATGACTGATAATGCCAAAAATACTGTTTTAGTGTAGGATAGTGATCATATGAAGCCATGTATTCCCACATAGTTGTTTGGCTTCTTTTTTAAATCATAATGATAACAGAAATCATCCAAATGTCCCTGATCAAAAGTTTACATGCCCTTGAATGTTTGACTTGTTACAGACACACAAGGTGACACACACAGGTTAGAATTACATTTAACATGAATTACCCACACCTGCAGCTTTTTAAATTTCAATAAGTGTCTGTGTATAAATAGTCATTGAGTTTGTTGGCTCTCACATGGATGCACTGAGCAGGCTAGATACTGTGCCATGGGGAGCAGAAAAGAACTGTCAAAACACCTGCATAACAAGGTAATGGAACTTTATAAAGATAGAAAAGGATATAAAAAAAGTAGGATATCCAAAATCTTGAAAATGCCAGTCAGTACTGTTCAATCACTTATTAAGAAGTGGACATTTCAGGGATCTCTTGATACCAAGCCAAGGTCAGGTAGATCAAGATTTTAGCCACAACTGCCAGACGAATTGTTTGGAAGACAAAGAAAAACCCACAGGGAAATACAGGCTGCTCTGGAAAAGGCTGCTTTGGTTGTTTCAAGGAGCACAATACGACGATACTTGAACAAAAATAAGCTGTAAAATAGAGTCCAAAATAGAACTTTATGGTCACAAACATAAGCACTATGTTTGGAGAGGGGTCAAATAGTAAAAAGAATACCATCCCCACTGTGAAGCGTGGTGGTGTCTCACTGATGTTTTGGGTGGGTGTGTGTGTGTGTGTGTGTGTGTGTGCGAGCGCTAAAGGCACGGGGAATCTTGAGAAAATTGGTGTTATCAGAAAATACTGGCAGACAATTTGCATTCATCTGCACGAAAGCTACACATGGGACCCTCTTGGACTTTCCAGCATGAAAATGACCCTCAGCACAAGGCAAAGGTTTTTAACAGGGGTCATTTCATTTTTTTCTTCATTGCCATGTTTTGTTTTAGGATTGTGCAATTCTGTTATGACCTACAGTTGACTATGAATCCAATAAGAAATGCGGTTTGCTTGCTCAGTGATGTTTTCTGTTACGGTTGGTTCAAGGACTGGATCAAAATGCAGTTCAGCGGTTTGTTCAATAGGTTTTATTTACCTATGGTACTGGCTCTTAGCACAGTTCAAAAGAAAGCAGGCAGGTGAGTATATGTACTCAAAGCACCTCAGTGCAGACACATAACAATGAGACAATAACGAACGCAGAGACAAGACACAGGAGGGATTAAATACACAGGCAACGAGCAACAGCTGCTGGGAATCAGGGAGGGATGCGTTCACAGGACATGGGAAACAAGACAAACAGGGACGGTGGTGCCTAGAAGGCCGGCGACGTCGAACGCCGGGGGGCTACGCGAACAGGGGAGCGGCCACCGCTAGGTGGAGATGTGACATTTTCTTTAATAATGGTCCATATATTACCAATGCTCCAAGGGAATGCAAAACTTTGAGCACAACTGTACATATATCAAACATATCCCAGTAAATAGGCCCACCTGCTTGGAGTTCAGTGTCCACACTATGGAGCTTGTATTGATAGTGAGCTGCCTGTCTGTGGGCAGGGAGGCATCATAAAAACCCACTGTGACAAACTCAACATTGCCGTCCGCCTTCGACTGCCAGTTGATTACGTCATACCTGGCGGTCACATCCCCATTCTTGTTGAAATACACCTCCTCCCCATCCTTTGTTCTGAAACGCACCTCTTTCAAATACTTAAGAATCTAAAAGAAAAAAACATGTCTGGAGTTTACAAAACCACAGATTATATTGTCTCTTGTTCTCTAAAACAGCCAGAGGAACAAAGCGTTTCATTTGTTCGATGTTTAGAGCTTATCTTGAAATTAGTAACTAACCGTCTTTGGATCCGTCCGTGTCTTGTTTATACATGTCTCACCACATCCCAATATATTATGAAAGACATGGGCAACAGCCAGCACCCCTTTATATACATTATTAAATATGGCCATTAAAGACAGGTCAGTAAAACTGTTCTGCAGCCCAGAAAGATCCTCACTTCCAGTACACACTCTCCTCACCATTTCTGACCTCTCACCCTGCCTGAAGTAACAGTCAAAAAGAGTCTCCCAGAACTCAGTGAACAGGTGCCTTTCAATGCCCGAGGTGCTGAGCGGCCTCACGTCAAGGATGAAATCCTCCATACTTGTGACGTGAGCCTTGGGGATGGACAGGCCTATGGCTCCATCCAAGATGCGGTGGGCCTCAAGCCTGGCTATGTATGAGTCAAGGATCCAGCCCTCTGTGCCCACCCACTGGTACCCAGTCAGGTTGTGGTGGGCTAACTCTTTCACCAGCACTTCCAGGTCGAGAAACAAGAGGAAGGTGACAATGACCTTTGAGGTGGACATACGGATGCTCTCTACAACCCTTTTCAGTTTTTCCTCTGAGTCCTTCCTGAAGAAGGCCACGGAGTACTCCATGCAGATCCCTAGCTGTTTTGCTGTCTCAGCGAATGTGGCCATTCCGAAGTTACCATAGTCGTCATCGGTCCTGACAGCACCCACCCATGTCCAACCAAATTGTTTCACCAGCTGAGCCAGGGCTCGACTCTGGTAATAGTCGCTTGGGATGGTTCTGAGGAAGGACGGGTATTTGATTTTGTCACTCAAGCATCCACATGTGGCAAAATGGCTGATCTGAGGAGGAAATGACCAATTGCTTAGTCAACACAGAATAATATTTCAGACTGACAAGTTACAATTCTCTTGTAACTTACAATTCTCAGTATATATAAACAAAAATATATGAATCCAAATGTATTTAGGAGAAACGGCACTACAAATGCTGCCCTTTTCTGAATGCCTCAGCCTGATTATTGCTTACCACTGGGATGTTGAATGGTCCAAGGACGGTTGCAATAGCCATGCTGGGTGAGGATGAGTCCTCCCCTATAATGGCTTGAACCTCAGCTGGTCTGGAGCAGCCAGGCTCATTAGAGGCTGTCTCCTGGTTCCCGTTAGCCAGTGCCAGGGCCACTCGCACACTCCTGGCTATGGAACCACACGAGTCATATATCCTATAGCCCAGGGAAATGCCTGGCAGCAGAGATGTGCTGTTGTTGACCTCCTCTATTGCAAACAGCATGGCCTGCACTATTTGGAATGCTCTGAAATTTAGACTGGTATCACAGGCGTCCAGAGTTCAAATGCACAATTGCACAATACATTTATACACAGTTTCAAATCCTGATTATTTATAATGCACCTTTTGGAAACTTACACATAGTTTCCTCCATGCTTGTCAATGTAAATCTAATTCCTTTACCTGGTACACTGCAGGGGTGGAGGCGTCTGGGTGTAGTTCAGTTCTTCGTTTTGCCAGCTTCTGTGGATGGAAAAGATACCTCCCAAGATGATGTCTCCATTCTTGGCCAGTTGAGGATACTCTGGTCCCCCTCTATGCGTGCACAACACTGGGCTGTCTGGCTCTTCCTTGGACAGAGTGACCAGTTGCACCAGTTGTAGCAGGGCCCAGCCTTGCTCTGGCCATCTATGTGCAGACAGCATGCCTAATACTCCTAGGCTATTGTCTGCTTGACTGGCATTACATGCGTCCGACAGAGCAGAACTGGTGCTGATATTTATACTGTGTGGCACAACGTACCACCAGGGAACGGAAGCCATTGAGCATCAGAAAGGGAGGTGCAGCTCTGCAGTATGTATTATGACATAATTGATTACCGGAAAGTTCTAGGTCTTTTCTGGCATGTTGTTTTTGTTGTTTTGTAAAATATATGTGATCAAATTGGAATGGATTTTTTTATTTTCATGGGGGGAGTTTTTGTTCTTTATGTGAAAGACAGAGGAAATACTTATGAATACTTATGTTGCATGAAATGGGGAGGGGTGAAGTGCTGTTATTCTTAGTTTGAAAACATAAATGTGTTTAAACAGTTAGAAATAAAAGGCTGTAATAGGATTTTCCTGTCCCAATGCATATGGAGAGCACTGTACGTGTACAATTTCTTGTGATATGTAATCAGCACAAACAAACGTAATCGGGATGTATATGTTTTAAACACATCAGCCTTGTGATAAAAATTCGAGAAAAGCTTATTTTGTGCAAGAAAAGATAACTACTTATAGCAGTTCATTTCATCACTATTCCAGTGTAGCTCCCAAACCGGGTTGTCATTTCTATGATTGTATTCTCTTGCAATGTCTATGCCTCAGTTTTGCAGTACGTTTTTCTGGATTAGAGCATCTGTTAAATGACCCAGTTGGTCCCAGTGACATCACATATTGGTTTTTTTTCATAATTTTTCTCCAAACTGGGAGACATTACCTACACAATGCTAAATTTAATATTAGTAGCTGTTGGCTATACAGTGGAGAAAAAACATATTTGATCCCCTGCTGATTTTGTACATTTGCCCACTGACAAAGAAACCATCAGTCATTTTAATGGTAGGTCTGTTTGAACAGTAAGAGACAAAATAACAACAAAATAAATCCAGAAAAACGCATTTAAAATAAGTTATAAATTGATTTGCATTTTACTCAGTGAAATAGTTATTTGACCCCTTTGCAAAACATGAAATAGCACTTGGTGGCAAAACCCTTGTTGGCAATCACAGAGGTCAGGCGTTCCTTGGAGGCAGGACACGGTGAGCAGAAATAGAAGGGTACATCCTATTATTTGTTTTCTTTCTTTGAACTATGTACTTTGAACTGCAAAAAGCAACGAACAAAATGTGAGACAAACAACGAACAAAAGGAGAGACAAACAACAAACAAAAGGAGGGACAAACAGCAAACAAAGGAGAGACAAACAAAAGGAGAGACAAACAACTAAGAAAAGGAGAGACAAACAACAAACAAAAGGAGAGACAAACCACGACTAAGGAGTCGCAAAACTGGCTCCCAACAACAACAAAAAAACACACCCAACTAACAAAACAGAAGAACTTAACCACAGAGATGGCCAGAGGCCCCCAGTCAGGACCTGACAGTAGTTGGCCACCCGGTTTGCACACATCTCAGGAGGGGTTTTGTAAATGTTTTGGGGGTGGGGTTGCAGATCAGGTATGAGCACCAACTTGCTGTTGGTGCATTCAATATTATCATCACTTCAACAAGCTTTTTTTTTTTTTATGCCTGCACAAGCATACCAGACAAACAACAAATGACACCCAGAATCGTGCCAAACCGCACAAGATTGTTTGACTGTACTGACAAGACACAAACGTCTGACACTTGCTGCCGAGGCCCACACCCATGTAAGGCCAGACAGATTCAGCATAGGTGGCACATGGGCTCGTACTCCGTTTCCCCTTTCTCTTGACTCTACTCCAACTTTCTTCTCAGGCCTGGTGAGCATGATTGCTCCGAAGGCACCGTACACTGTCAGTAAGTGTGCAAGGAAGTGCTGAAAGCATGTATTATGTGACCAGATGCGCGACTGTGCCTGTCTTAGGTTGTCCCAGTATCACAGTTAGGATCTGACCCGTCTTTGGCTAACCAGCCCTCTTCACTGGCCACACTTCAGGACTCATAAGTGATTGTCACTCAAGTCAATAATCAAGTGGCCCGCTACGCCGCCATGCCCAGACATCCCCCAGGGTATGGGCCCCAGCAACGACTAGACAGACTAGACTAGAATGTCATGGCCAGTGACAGTCAAACAGTATATTACCATATACCAAAACACATACTCATACAATCATCCATATCACACACACACTCCTGAGACACACCGCATCCATAATACATACACAAACACATGCAGATATACAGTGGGTATATATATATGTATATATATACAGTGGGGCAAAAAAGTATTTAGTCAGCCACCAATTGTGCAAGTTCTCCCACAGAAAAAGATGAGAGAGGCCTGTAATTTTCATCACAGGTACACTTCAACTATGAAAGACAAAATGAGAAGAAAAATCCAGAAAATCACATTGTAGGATTTTTTATGAATTTATTTGCAAATGATGGTGGGAAATAAGTATTTGGTCACCTAAAAACAAGCAATATTTCTGGCTCTCACAGACCTGTAACTCCTCCTTTAAGAGCCTCCTCTGTCCTCCACTCATTACCTGAATTAATGGCACCTGTTTGAAATTGTTATCAGTATAAAAGAAACCTGTCCACAACCTCAAACAGTCCACTCCAAACTCCAAGATCTCGCGATACATGGCCCCATCCATTCTCCCCTCAATGTGGTGCAGTCGTCCTCTCCCCTTTGCAGAAAAGCATCCCCAAAGAATGATGTTTCCACCTCCATGCTTCACGGTTGGGATGGTGTTCTTCGGGTTGTACTCATCCTTCTACAGACACCCAAAAGTTTCGGCCTTGACTTTGGATCCGTACAAGAAGCGCCATCTAGTGACCATTACGTGTCAGTAAATACGTCCCTGTCTGTAGACTCATGGGCAAATTTTGCCCAAACGGCGCTTTAGTGGGGTAACAATGGCTCAGCGCTTCTAGTGTTAATCGCGGCAACTCAATATGTGACTCAGTAGTGTATATGGCCCCCACATGCCTGTATGCACTCCTGATGAGGATGGTGTCCTGGGTGATGTTTATGAAAGAGGAAATAATCAGTGAGCTCCGGGACAGTCTGTGGCACTACTTGGAGTCAGATGTACAATACATAACATCCCATAGGTTCTCAATTGGCTTCAGGTCTGAGGAACGTGAGGGCCAATCAATGGCATCACTGCCTTCGTCATCCAGGAACTGCCTACACACTCTGGCCACATGAGGCCAGGTATGGTCCTGCACTAGGGGAACCCACAATTTTAATTTCTGATGAAACTATAGAATGAGCTAAAAGGTTATCTGGAGGAATGTTCACCTTGCTAGGCTGTTTATGACTTAAAAATCAACTTTGTCAAATAACGTATGTCCAAATATCCAATGTGTTGTATGTTTTTTCCCCATTAAGAGTTTACTAGCATTGTGATGGAGTAAAGAAGACTTGAGATCCAGGGACATTACACAGTGACATTGTCGCGTCCCCATCTCGGGTGGTGCCCTTGGTACAGACATGATCTGGCGTTTGTCGCCACCGGCCTTCTAGCAGCCATCAGTGTTCCTGAACCCACTACAGAAACTAATCACCATTACCTGTCCCCCATAACACACCTGTTCCAGATTGCCCTGTGCCAGTGTTCCCCTTCTTCACAGTGCCTGTCTGCATTATTATTGTCTGGCTGTTTGTTTGGCTGAATGCCATTATATTCCCTGTTCCATTGTTATTTGCTGACACATTTGATTGCCGTGTAGCAGATTCATTTACTGGCTATATTAAGAGGCCTTCATTACACTCCTGCGCCGTGGTCCTACTTCCCAACTTTCCGTCACATACGTTTACTTCAACACTGTTAAATTAAATAATGTGTAACCAATACACATCATACGGTACAACATAAGCATTTTACAACACATTTTATTGACATTGTGTGTGGTAATAATAGTTATCTCTCAATCATCTTGTGTAATTTGTTCTGTAGAATCTGCCCAAATTAGACTACCTTAAGAGTCTGAATCCTGTAAACCAATGTGTATATTGGCAAGCTTAGGTTCTGGTCTACAGACATATGTGTTTAAGTTTAAAAAGTCAATGTCATTTTTGATAAGATAGCAGACCATGCTAGTCCAGAGCAGGCCTGTGAGAAAGAGGCTTAGTAAAGAGCTAGTAGGTGGGTTTCACACTTTACCAGAGGGTTGGTATTAGCCAGTTAATGAGCGGTACATTGTTTTTCCAGATCTAGCACATGACAGTTTGATTTCCGTCTTTTCAAAAAATATTTATTTTCCTCTACACACATTTTTTAAAACATTTTGTTTCATTATTATTTGTTTCAAATGATGGTAGAGAATATATATAATATGTTATAAGTTAAGTCTGTAACAGAACAAGATTTGGAGTATTCTAACTAATTGTAATTATTTTTCTTTGATTGTAGTCATTACTGAAAGATGGAAAATAGGCCAACCGTCAGTATTTTATGGATTTGTAATGAAGAAATCCCAATCGACAGTATGTTCATTTAATAATGTACATGTATATCCTTGGACTTTTTACCCATAATATGTTTCTTGGTGTTTTGCTCTGGCCTCAGTAATAATATGAAACATTTAGGAGCAAATATGCAGAAAAGTAAACCAAAACTGGAGGCCAAAATAGCAAATATTTCTACAGCTACCGTGAACTTCCCAGGAGAGCTGATATAAACTGGGATGAAGGTGATCCAGACGGCACAGAAGATCAGCATGCTGAAGGTGATGAACTTGGCTTCATTGAAATTATCAGGCAGCTTCCGAGCCAGAAAAGCCAGTACAAAACACAAGAGAGCCAGTAGTCCTATGTACCCCAATACAGCCCAGAAACCAATTGCTGAACCCACGTTACACTCTAGAATTATCTTTTCCTTATAGTGTAACATATTCTGGTAGGGGAAAGGAGGGGAGATTATTAACCAAAGAACACAGATCAGGACCTGTATGAGAGTGAATGCTAGAACACTGAGTCTCTGTTGAGCTGGACCGAACCATTTCATGACATTACTGCCTGGCAGTGTAGCCCTGAAGGCCATCAACACAACTAGAGTTTTCCCCAGAACACAAGAGATACAGAGGACAAAGGTGATACCAAATGTTGTGTGGCGCAGCATACAGGACCAATCAGAAGGACGGCCGATGAAAGTAAGAGAACACAGAAAACACAGAGTCAAGGAGAAGAGCAACAGGAAGCTCAGCTCAGAGTTATTGGCCCTAACAATTGGGGTGTCTCTATGGATAAACAGCAGTACAGCTACCAGTGTAGTAACACTAGTCCCTAACAAGGTCAAACAGACCAGAAATATACCCATGATTTCTTCAAAGGAAAGGAATTCGACAGGTTTCAACACACAGCGGTCCCTGTTCTCATTTGACCAATACTCCAAGTCACAATGATAGCACATATTAGAATCTGTAAGAAGATTTAAACGTGTTTGTTAATTCAATTCCATGAGGCAATTTGTGATGTGCTCTTACATATTTTATCTGTTTGTTCATATGTAGTTGTAGAAGCTAAAAGGGATGCATCATGTAAATATACATACCTGTGATATTGCTGATTTCTCCCTCAGCACAGGGTATACAGTCGTAACAGCAAACATGCTTTCCTTTCTGCGCGGCTTTACGAGAACCGGGCAGACAGCTCGGACTGCAAACTGAAACAGGCACCTATAAATAAAATAGTAACATTTTGCAACTATTGGTATGCATTTAGTAAGATCAAGTTGATATGTATATATCGTCTTGATAAAGTGAATTGATAATTAAAATTCAGGAATGGATATTTTCTTAATTTGATCATTAGTGCTAACAGATTTTTTTTTTTAAATGAACTGGGTTCGTAGGGTTTTTATTAAGGCAATCGAAAAATAATGCAGTATGCGTCATTATCAATAACTCATTATTCTGTTTTGTTTCAGCAACACAGTAAAACATTTTGTTTTGTTCCACCTCCGCCTGGCCGCCTGCCCAGAACATTTTCCTCTGGTTGATGATCAAGGTTTTTTCAGGGGGCATCGAGGTGTCATACAGCCCAACAGTATGGAAATTCAGGGTCCCATCCTCCTCCTGCTGCCAGTTTATCAAGTCGTAGCGTGCCACCGTGTCCCCATGGCCATTGAACATGATCTCCTCTCCAGTCTTTATTGTAAACCTCACCTCCTTTAGGTATTCCAGCACCTGAAAACATGGAGGGGAGGAGAGAGAAAGACAGTGAGAGGTGACTCATATGAGATGGTAGTTGTTATATTATGGAGCATCTGAATCTTGATCGATAGTACACACTTGCCTGCTGTGGTGTGTAGGATGCAACTGATGTGTTGCTTCTGCCACTGTCATTTTTTAAATGAGTCATTAGGTTGTGTAAAGAGTGTGCAACAGCATATACAGCTGAGTATACTCTGCTGGATATTCGAAGATCTGACACGTCAGTGTACGGATTCTTCAGATTTGCTAAGCTTTCTGCCCCAGTGCACAGTGTGTCTCTCTCCTCCTCACTGCTCCTCTTAAAAGAGCACTGAAACAACATCTCCCAGAACTCCCTCAATAGGGCATTGTCTGGGTCCTGGGAGGGGTGCACACTGTCAAGGAATCCCTTCAGCCCATCTAGCTTGACGTTTCCAACTGCAAAGCCCACTGCCCCTTGCAGGAAGCCGTATGACTGCTTCTCCGCCAGCATTCTTGCTGTGATCCAGGACTCACTGCCCACCCACTGCAGCCCTGGGTCCCCTTCCAGGGCCAGCTCATTCAACAGGGGGATGAGGTCTCCCAGTCCCAGGAACAATACCACTACCCTGGCTGTGGCTCTCCTCATCACCATTACTGTCTTTCTGAGCGTCTCTATGGAGTCTGTGCGATAGATTGCCTCTTGGTATTCTACACACACACCCTCCTGATGCACAGCCTCCACGAAAGTGGCCATTCCGTTGTTGCCGTAGTCAGTATTGCTGTTCACCACACCAACCCAGGTCCAGCCCATTCGCTTCACAAGCTTTGCTAGAGCTTGGCTTTGATAGAGGTCACTGGGGATGGTTCTGAAGAAAGAAGGGTATTGTTTTCTGTTATTCAGACAAGCACAAGTGGCAAAGTGGCTGATCTGTGTGGAAGAAACAAAAGGATTTGTATCAAACTTCAAGGCTTAGCTAACACTGAGTGTACTAACTATTAAGTGCCAAAACCTGACTATCTCACCACAGGCATGCCGAATGGTCCAGCTACAGATAATATTCCAATGGTAGGTGTGGAGCTGGAATGCCCTATGATTCCCAGCACTGCTGGATGTCTGGAACAGGAGGAGGGTTCACTCAGACTGTCTCGAATCTCTGGGCTGTTCATCAGGGCCAGAGCTGATTGTATGGCCTTAGGCACAGATCCACAGGCATCATAGACCTGGTAACCCAGAGATAAACCAGGCAACAGATCACTGCGGTTGTTGATCTCCTCCAGGGCAAAGATCAGTGTCTGAGCAAACTGGAACTCACGCGGGCTAAAGCTGGTCAAGAAAAAAAAAAGAAAGAAGTTAATGCCATAAATCAAATATGCAGGCAAATGAACAAAAACTGAAAGAAATTCTTATTTGAATGAATATAAAAAACATTGAATATTCAGCTGTGTGAAAGTTTTAATTGCAAGCTAAAGAAAAAGTTTTAGTCATGTTATATTAAATGTAGTACACAGATAGTTGTTTTCAAACATTTACCTGATACAGGAGGTTTTCTCTGGTAAGGAGGTAAATGAATGGATCTTGAACAGAGGTTGGCTGTGAATGGAAAACACTGCCCCGATGTTGACATCCCCATCAGCAGACAGCACAGGCAGAGCGGTTTGGCCCAGAAGAGAACACGATTGGCCTCCGACACACCCCACCACCATCACCAGTACCATTACTATTACCATCCTTAGTGCCATCCCAGCCATCAGCAGGGCAGATGAGTCTGACATGGCAGACTGAAGGGTTCCTCTTTTTATAGACCCCCCCCCCCCCCCAACACACTGGCCATGAACCCCCACTCCTCATTTCTGCCTGTGGTTCTAGTGTTTGTTCTGTCCCAAGGGTACAGCGTAGCAGAAGTAGAGGTTTGCCTATAGCGACAAGTGAAAGGCTACTAGTTTCAGCTTGCTGTGGATATCTGTATGCATTCAATATGTTTCGGAAAAATGTTTTGTAATACTATCCAGCAAGCTTCCCCATGTTTATTTTAAAATAAATAATGAAAGATTAAAATATTTTACAGTTACTTATCAAAAATATGTTTATGGTACTTCTGCTGTTATCATTCCATTTGTATTATAGTTTTTGATCCAATTCTATAATTACTTCCTTTTTCAATTACTGGTTTAGAGACCAGGCATATGAACACTGGCTGTAAAGTATATTAATTGTTTTTAAATTATTAATTAAATTAGTGCATCTTATGACTCTGGCTTTATAATCTAATTTATTATCACGGATGCATTGTTAAAAAAGTAATGTTGTAAAGTAGTGTTCCAGTTGTTTCGACGCTCACCACATCGAAACAACATCTGGAGTAGTAATGGGCTGATATACACACAAGCGTGTTCCAACCGTTTCAACATCGTTCCGACACTCACTGTATCGAAACAATGTTCCGAAACACCTTTGCTAACATTACGTCAGGTTTCGAAACATTTTGTCACGTGACATTGAACTAAACAAATGCAGTTTGATTGTCAGACACCTGACTGAAAAACAGATGAAATACAAACAACTTTGAATGATTAGCATCATTTTGTGGCAAGTTAGCGTAGTTGGTGGTAATCATAAAGCATATGTTATGTTTCAAATAACTATTTGAGTATGCGTCTCGATCTCTACTGTAGAACTCAAACTACTCCCCCCGAGTCCGAATCAGAGAATGTCCACACGGTCAACTATTTCCAAAGTAAACGCCTTTATTACAGATATATCGGGAGATCGTTCCCCAAAATACAGCCAAGAAGATCTGAAGTCCGTTCACATCGGACACAGTTTATGTAAGGGGGGGGGCTGGCGCCGGGAGATCTGAAAGGAACCCTCTGCTAGCTCTTGTTTACATATCCTCCTCATTGTCTGCATCTGTGGGTCCAGCTAAAAGGCCATAAACCTGTCTTCCTATACATTATATGTCCTTGTCTCTAATCCCTTGATTTATGGTCCTACCTCTGGAATGTACTGATTAACATTTACAACCCCCGGCTGGCTATTTTCAGAGTATACGCCCTACCGGCACGGTTTGTTTCTAATAGCACAAACCCTTTACTAAAATATTCCACACTACTGGATACTAGGAATGTATGTAGCTTACTGACTACAAAGATTTCTTGTGGCTTGATGGGTAGTGCGCAGGTTTCCTTGCACGGGACCAGGAGTTCAAACCCTGATGATCGTTTAGGAGATTTTTTCGCTTAAGACCACTATTCAGTGTTTTTTTTATTATTCCTTTCATTTAGTGCATTGAATGACTTCGCATTCATCGTCCAAAACATTATATAGGATGATTTGTTGAAAATAACATAGTGTAAAGTAAAAATGGCTGTTCCGGAATTGTTTACACATTGTATTGGAAACAGTGTCTCAATTAGTGATGGACTGCTATACACAAGCTCAACACTGTTTCTGTCACTGACTTCATCTAAAACAATGTTTAGAAACATTTCTGGTCACGTGCGGCAGGTTTTGAAACCCTGCGACGTGATATTTAACGAAACCAGGAGACCTGACTGCCTTAGGCTTTGAAATGGGAGATGGCAATACCAACAACTTTTAATTAAATGCGTACATTTTTTGATAGAGAGCTGTGTGAATTATTCGAAGTTTGCCTGGTTAGTAAAAAAGGCTATATTAAAGGGCAAAATTGCGTCGAATAGCGCACCTGTTAAATTTCTATTCATATCTCCAAACTTGTTATAGATAGCCTACCTTTTTTCATCTTGTAGGGGACATTTTGCCGCAAAGAATGACACGTTGTTTGTGTATTTCTGTAAAGTAGAAGCCTTCCAAATCTAGACCACAAAAGCACTGTATTTCATGATTTCATAAAAAAACTTTAAACATTTTTCAGAGGTTAATCAAATCTGACCAGATCAAATATGATCCTAAATGTTTGTATATTATGTTATGTTTTTATACAAAAAAACAACTTATAGTTGTTTTGAACCCCAGGGGATGTCCAAATGTGAAACAAAAAAGCCTACCTGTTGGAGTATACTATGTGTTTCTCAATACAAACAACTACATGTCAACAAAAAAATGTATATTCTCTTCACATTTTTTCACCAATATACTCGTTGAATCTTCTCAAACAAAGTTATCTATTTATCCTTTTTCTAGTTAAGGGTTTTGAGAATCCACAAGTTAAAGGACATCATTCTGCGATAAAGGATGACCTCTTGAGAGGTCAAAAGGTCAAGATAGTGCTTGGTGGATTTGATTTTGAATTCCCAAGAAGGCCTTAGACTTTTAAGGGTTAACTGCAAAACACAATTTTCTACAGCCCACAGTCCATAGCTAGCGCAGTGGCGTGATGCTTAGTGTCACAGGCTGTTGAGCAATGCAAACCCAGTTTGAATGTGAATATATTTCAGCCTTTTTTTCTTCACCCCCCATTACAACATTATGTTTATTGTTTTTCTAATAATGTCTCTTATACTTATTTCAGTGTGAAGACCAGTCAAAGGACCATGAGTGGGGTCAACTTCACCCACTTTCTCCCCCGGTTACAGTGCACTAGTCCTGGGTAACGTGAGGGTGTGTGTGTGTTTGTTTGTGTGTGTATGACTTTTTTCCACAGGGTAGAGTGCACTATTCCTGGGTTACATAAGCGTGTGTGTGTGTGTGATTTTGTGAGGGAGTGTGTAAGTGAGTTATAATGTGTCTGTGTGACTCTGGTTATGAAAGCCACTGTGTAGCCCAGTCAATGGACCCAGAGTGTGGTCAACTTCAATTGTTACAGGCAAAGTATTTTTAATATCACAATTTAAAAAATTGTGAGCAAAAGTTATGAGTGTCTAAACATATTGCAATGTTTGATGATTTACTGTAGCGCCCCCCATGGCCCAGGAAGCTGACACTTTGCAGTTTGTTACAGGCCTATAGGTCAATATACTTACCAAGTGTGGTTGGAATCTGACATTCCTAAAGGCTTTAAATCATAACTGAAATGTAATTGGCTTGTGGCAGTCACATGGTTTGTACTACCAACTCCATACATACATATAAACTGCAGTAGAACTACACTATGCCCTCTTGGCACACAACAAGTTTGGCTAACATTGGTGTTTGTGTTCATGAGTTATGAGCTAAAATGTTGTTTTTCCGCAACAGCGCCCCCATATGGCCAATCATGCCAAAACGAATCTGGTCCTTCTAGTAACCATGGGCAAAACGTTTGGGGAACATTGGTCAAACGATTGCTGAGATACTCCCTAAAGTACCGTTTTTTGCCCTCGCTGATGCATTTGACTCGCTGTTACTGATAAACCGCTTTGATAATCAAAAAACCTTCTGACCTCTTTTGTGCTGCTTGTTCTACAGATCAACTGTGCCAAAAAGCGGGACGATTGAATACAAATTTGTGACCTGTGAAATTTTTTCAAACTTTTTTCACAAAATCCCAAAATGGGTAAACACATGTCCAACTTTGACCTGTTAATGGTGCTCATTTGAGTGAGGCAGAGGTATGAAACTTAATGAAAATATATACGGGAATGTCCTTCACAAGACTGCCAAAAAATCTCAAGTTGGGCTGCCTTAGACTCCCATGGCAGAAGAAAAGGGAAAGAACAAACACAACAGGTGCTTCACAGCTTTGCTGCTTTGCCCCTAAACACATCTGTATGAACATTGAACATCCGATTTTTATTTCTGACCGGCAGAAAGTGTTTCAAGCATTTTGTAAAGCCTCGAAACAAATGTAGCGATTATCTTGGTGTTTTGAAAAGCATTGTTCGGCCCATCACTACTGAAACGTCCACAAGTATGCTTAGTGTTAACTTTAATTTCATTGCTGAGCCAGTAGCTAGCTTTATGTTTTGTTCTCTATAAATTATTACACTTATTCAGAATTAATTCTTTCTTTTCAAATTCACAATAAACAGATCTTCAAACACTCACCGTTTGCACCATTAACAGGTGTTCGGAAGATCCAGAGGGCTCTCCTGGTCAGAGGTCGAACACAACAGACAATGTGTTCTTCAACTGAACTGGAGAAGAAGCAGTGCCACCTCCGGCTGTGGTAACTCACTAAAATCACAAAAAAAAAATCACATCAACATTGCATACCCCCAACTATATTGCAAAAAAATAAATAAAGGGAACACTTAAATCACACTAAATATTTTAAAGATCAAAATCTTTACATTGTGTAATTCGTTAAGAACATAATAATGGACACCGCAACATCCACTGGAATCACCTACCAATTGAGTGCTGGATTTAAACTCAGACTAAAAATCTATTCCAACCCGAGTTAATCGCGGCAACTCATGATGTGACTCAGTAGTGTAAATTGGCCCCCACATGCCTGTAAGCACTCCTGATGAGGATGGTGTCCAGGGTGATGTTTTTGAAAGAAGAAATAATAATTTTCAAAATGGATGGTGTCCTGGGGGATCTCTGCCCAGACCTGGATCAAGGGATCAAACTGTCCAGTGAGCTCCTGGACAGTCTGTGGCACTACTTGGCGGAGTCAGATGTACAATACATAACATCCCATAGGTTCTCAATTGGATTCAGGTATGAGGAAAGTGAGGGCCAATCAATGGCATCAATGCCTTCGTCATCCAGGAACTGCCTACACACTCTGGCCACATGAGGCCAAGTATGGTCCTGCACCAGGGGAACCCACAATATTAATTTCTGATGAAACTATAGAATGAGCTAAAAGGTTATCTGGAGGAATGTTCACCTTGCTAGGCAGTTTATGACTTACAAATCAACTTTGTCAAATAACGTATGTCCAAATATCCAATGTGTTGTTTGTTTTTTTCCCCATTAAGAGTTTACTAGCATTTTAATGAAGTAAAGAAGACTTGAGATCCAGGGACATTAAACCATGACATTGTCACGTCCCCATATCAGTAAGAGTCTGGATTCTGTAAACTAATGTGTATATTGACAAGCTTAGGTTCTGGTCTACAGGCCTATGTGTTTAAGTTTAAAAAGTCAATGTCATTTTTTATAAGATAGTAGACCATGCTAGTCGAGAGCAGGCCTGTGAGAAAGAGGCTTAGTGAAGAGCTGGTAGGTGGGTTTCTGATCTGGACCTGATCTTTACAGCAACAGACACGAGGAGTGTCACTGTACAGGCCTCTGAACACCAGGCTCTCAGTGTCCGCTGGGGCAGAGTAGTGATGCCTAAAAAACCTTCAATAATGCAAAAATTGTCACAAATCTTTTTTATATTTTTTTATTGTTCCTGAGGTGTAAAACACCCTTTTATGCAAGATAAAAATTATACACTTTAAATATAACTACAAAGGTATTTTTTGAGCTCATCCAATTAATAGTTAAAGTTGAATTTATGAAATATAGTGTGATTTACATGTTGACAAAACAGTAATAAACTTCAAATTCTCAAAATGTTGTTACAATAATTTTGTTTTATAAATTAAACAAATCTCACTGGCCGACTGGCCTAATGTCACGTTTATTTTAGTCTCACTGTATGTCATGTACGGCTTTTAAAACCAAATATATATATACATACAGTGGGGGAGAACAAGTATTTGATACACGGCCGATTTTGCAGGTTTTCCTACTTACAAAGCATGTAGAGGTCTGTAATATTTTATTTTTGAACTGTCAGAGTTCAAAAAACAAAAATCAAGAAAATCACATTGTATGATTTGTAAGTAATTAATTTGCCTCCAAGTATTAAAACTTATTGAATGTTACTTCTGTTAATTACCATAATAACCATACTTGTGAACAAATTATTGCATGTGAACAGAAATACAAGCCTGACTTTTAATACTTTCTTACCCTTCACACTGGATTCTTCCTGGGTTGACCAGCAGAGTTGGATTCACACTAGTGGGCTTTTGGTGAAAAGAGAAGATCCCCCCTATGTTGATGTCTCCGTTCTTTGAGAACTGTGAGAGTTATTTTGTCCCATAGGCTCTGCACACAGAGTCCTCAGCTTTATTTGTCACTGTCAGCAGAGCAAGCATCAGGTCTGATAGCAGCAGTATAGCTGTCTCAGATTGTGTCACTAAGGATGATCACTGTGCTCTATCTTGTTGTGTTTATATGTTGCCTTTAATTATTGGTATGATGCTTTAGAAGCACCATGTGTCAGCCTGCACCAATGAGACTATTCACAGAGTGATTCACAAAACAGTTGGCCTATCAGATGTTAAGTCCCTCGTGTCCTCAAATATAATCATTGTTCCTTGACTTCCTAATAATTTTTAAGATGAGGGCTCAGAATGTTTAAAATACAAATGGGTGAAAAAACAAATCATAATGAAATTATCTGCATATCAGCAATACACAGTCTATTACTGTCTATTTGTCTTAAATTCCACACATGAACTAAATAGATTGTATTTTCTTCATGTTGATATTTGTATTGAAAATTAAGGGTTTTGCTTGTACCTTGCCTGCAGTGAAACTGAAATAATACTTGCAAATTATATTCAAGATTTCTATTATTAAATGCTTCATGCTAATATAGCTCGAAATACCTGATTTCCCAGGAATGGTATAATACGTTTTACTATTCCACAAAGCTGGAAAAAAAACATGAAAAAAAAACATTATACATTAGTACCAAAAAAAGGCTAATCAAATGAAACAACCTTAAAGTTATACTTTCAAAGTGATACTTCATTATTATTATTACATTATTACTTTTCCCCATCATGTGTTTTTTTGTATTTTTCTCTGGTGTCAATAATATAATATAACACTTTGGAGCAAATATACTGAACAACTGCCCAAAACTGGATGCCAAAATAGCAAATATTTCCACGGCCACAGTGAATTTCCCAGGAGAGCTAATATAAGCTGGAATAAAGGCTATCCAGACTGCACAGAATATGAGCATACTGAAGGAAATACATTTTGCCTCATTGAAGTTGTCAGGTAACTTCCGAGCCAGAAAAGCCAACACAAAGCACAAAAGAGCCAGCAGTCCAACATACCCCAACACAGCCCAGAAACCAGTTGCTGAACCTAAATTACATTTTAAAAGAATCTTTTCAGCAGTGTAGGCTGTATCTTTAAATGGGAACGGAGGGGCAAGAGCTAGCCATAGCACACAAATGATCACCTGCAAGATAATACAGCTTAGCACATTCATTCTCTGGAAAGGATTGGTGCATTTGGGAAATGAATTGCCAGGCATTTTCGCCTTGAAAGCAAACACCACTGCTATGGTTTTCGCCAGGACACAAGATATGCATAAAGCAAAGGCAATCCCGAATGCTGTGTGACGCAGCATACAGGACCACTTAGAGGGCCGGCCTATGAAAGTAAGAGAACACAGAAAACACAGAGTCAAGGAGAAGAGCAGCAGGAAGCTCAGCTCAGAGTTGCTGGCCTTGACAATTGGGGTGTCTGGGTAGCGAAAGAAGACCAATGATACCACCACGGTCAAAAAGGCCCCACCCAGAGAAATAGAGGCCAGGAGGATTCCCATTGTTTTGTCAAATGAGAGAAACTCCACCAGCTTTGGGACACAGTCACTGTTATCCTCATTTGACCAGTATTCCAACGGGCACTGTATGCATTCAGCTGCATCTACAGTAGAATGAAAACACTCACGTTACAACACTGATCTGTAATCCGATTTCTTTGAAAAAATACTTTGTTCATGCTGTATCTCAATTTTGCATGTAAACAATCAATCTAAAATCAGATTTACCCCTAACCCGTTTGTTTTCTTTTTACATGTTATGCATTTTGATATAAGAAATGTCATCATGTAAATACAGTTAATACAGATTTTATTTAGATTAAAAATGTATGTCCAGACATTTGAGGGTGGTTTTTGACATCCAAATGTTTGATGTGTATAACTTGCTGAGAACTTGATTTGGCCAGCTTCAATTCTCGTACCTGTTAGATTGCTGATCTCCCCGGCACCACATGGGATACAGGAGAAGCAGCAGACTGGCAAACCCTTAATCACTGCTTGGCGGAATCCTCTGAGGCAGCTCTCAGTGCAAACTGACCGAGGCATCTGAAACACAATAAAACACAGAACCAAACTGACGTCTTTCAGTCTTACTACAATTTTTTACAACACATCAGAAATGTATGAGATACGAAACTGCCGCCGTATGTTTTCTGAATTAATAAGTACCTTTGAGGAATCCCCAGCCCAAATTATGTTGGTCCCAGTCAAGGCAAACTGCTTTTGTTTAGAGAGAGAGGCGTCGTAGTACCCCACCATGACAAACAATATCTCTTCTGCCTGGTTCCTCTGCCAGTTGACCAACTCGTAGGTGGCTTCAGGGTCTCCATTCTCATCAAAGTAAATTCTCTCCCCAGACTTCAGGGAGAAGTTTACACCCCGCAGGGACCTCAAAATCTGCACAAGTCATACAAATTTTCACTGCTGCTCCAAATTTTCAATAGAATTGTGTGTTTACAAATATTTAGCTTTTTTAACATAGCGAAGAAAAGAGAGTGACAGTAAGTGAGTTATTTTGGCTCAAACGTGTAAAATATACGTGTCTGCCAATTATGTCGTTGACCCCTCAGTTCCTAAGAGGTTTTTTGAGGACAGGTTATTAGTTTCCACAATTATGTTATCAAAGCCTATTGTGTTTAACACTAGAAGCGCTAAGCCATTGTTACCCCCCTAAAGCGCCGTTTGGGCCGTTCATGAGTCTACAGACAGGGGTGTATTTACTGACACGTAATGGTCGCTAGATGGCTCTTCTTGTACGGATCCAAAGTCAAGGCCAAAACATTTGGGTGTCTGTTTTATCTGGTGTCAAAGTGTTTTGATTCAGTGTTGCTCCGTTTTCGAGGTACGGGTGTAACGATTGCAGTAACTACAATGTGTAAAGACGCTGGTCTGGCTTGGTTTTTTACGATATAATATCGAGCTCAATATTGCAGTTTGAAAATATTGGTGGAATAATACAAATCGCAAGCAAGAAAATATAAAGTGAAAATTACTTTGGCAACTGAACTGGTGATGTCAAGGAGATTGTCTTGCGCCTGTCGATCTATAGCCATTGTCCATGTTACGTTTTAAATTTCACAATAAATTGACCTGCTCACAAAACCCAAATATCTCAAAATAAAACAATTGACATTTAAAAGAACAAAGTAAGAACATAATTCTAACCATGTTTCATGTATAATTTCAATTAGGTAAATACCAAACATTTCAAAATCCTTATGTCGATAACTTTGCTGGTGGAGCAATGGTTAGAGTGTACTGATCGTAAACCCAGGGTTCATCGCTCGATTCCTCCTGTCTGCAACAACTTAAAATTTGTTTTTACGCTTCCGCAATTTTCCAATTGTCCCTAGTTTTTGGAGAAACCCAGCTTGCAGCTATATGTATTATAATTATTATTATGTTGTACAATAAAAGTGGCTGAGAAAATAACGCATTATAAAATCTATAGAATGCGTTTTACATAATAGCTTAACCTTCATTTTCAATTATCTCCCTACTACACAATAGGCAGAACAAGGAGGAGCTATTAAATGACAATGTTTGAAACATTCATGTAAAATCACATTATATGAAAATGAGCAATCAAATGGGTGTGTGTAATTAGTGGATACTCTAATAGGTTAGTCTTAGGGAATTGTATTGTGCTCAGGGTTTATTTGTTTCTTTGCTTGAGCTAGTAAAGAATGCACCCATCCCCCACCTAAAGACCGCATCGCAAATCAATTGGTTTGGTCTCAAATGAAATCGCTAACATGTCTGGCAGAGCTCACAAGATTGGTTCCCTGAACATTGAACGCAGACTTTACATCTCCTTTTTGCAAACGCATAACAATATTGTCCGCTAACCGCTGACCAGTGTGGAATTCGTTATTCATAAGAAGTAGTAAGGCGAAGGGTTAATAAGTTACTTGGGACATGCCATAAGAAGGGGGAGGGGAGGGTCAGGAAGTTTGGAGAATAAGACAATGGACATTTTGTGCATGGAAACCTATAGATTAACTTTTAGGCTGACCACCACACATGGGACTGATTAAGTGACCAAGGAAGGAGAGGAGGGGAGACAGGCCAGAGGGGTCCTGTAGACTTCCTGGCGCCGGACACAACAACACCATTCTCATCTACCCTGGAAAAGGTCACCAGATAGTTCACCCCAGGGGTGGGGGCTGCGACAACGAGACGGACACTCAGGAAGCACGCGCAGCAACTGCTATGCATTGACTGTGTGTGTGTGGCTATTTAAACTGGGTCCGATGTGAACAGACTTCAGATCTTCAAGTCCGGCGAGACAGATCTCCGGGTGCATTCGTAATAAAGGTGTATGATTTGGGAAGACTTGACTGCGTGGACATTCTCTGATTCGCAACCCGGGGAAACATTTGGTTTCTACACCAGCCGGCCTACTTTCATCTTTCCATAAATAGGGTTGTGCTTTAAACATATATTTTGTTTGCGACTACCCAGAATTAAATGGCATATGTGTCCGGTTTATTGGCCATTTATTGTGTAACGCAACACCGCGCCTTGATGGGGAAAAGTTGTTCATTTGTACTCACTGCACTCGAAACAAACCTAAAAACTGGGGACAAAAGTTGCTGAGAATACAAAGCATAATATAACATATGGCAACTGAACTGGCAATGTCAAGGAGCTTCTCTCGAGAATCAATAGATTTGGTCTTAAGTCAAGTCGCTAACACGTCTGGCAGAGCTCACAAGTTTTGTTCCCTGAACATTGAACGCTGACTTTACATCTCCTTTTCGCAGTCGCATAACCTTATTTTCCGCTACTTTTAATTCTCCATAAATTGCAGTGTGCATTTAACATGTATTTTGTTGGCGGCTATTCAGAATTTGTGTCAAATGTGTCTGGTTAATTGGCCATGTATTGTGTAAAGCGACACCGCGCCTTGTTCACATACTACAGTTATGTTCTCACTGCACTGTTTTTCACACACTTATCGAATACCTCCGATATCAAATGTGTCACAAGACAGGCAGTCCTTGTGATCCCTGTCATCAAAGTGCAGATATCTCCGAATTTTTGATTTTCATTTCGGTCGACCAATAATCATTGAGTTTCATGCTTTTACCGCAAGTAACTCCTCTCAAATAAATAAGATCCACGAATGCTTTTAGTTCGGCATCTGTCAATTTTTACTTTCCTGCATAATTTTGCTCAGCTCCCACTTCTGTGTATTTTCTAACGTTTGTCCAGATGTCTGTTTCAATCAAAGACTTTAGACTACTCAGTGGACTTTTACTATTTTCATATGCAATATTATTAGGGTTATTCTGTCAGGAAAAATCCTATTGTAATTGTAGGTTTTATTATTAGGGTTACTCCGTCATGTATATTTTAAATTAGAAATATAACAAACATTCTTAAATTGTCAAATTATTTACTTTGCTGGTGGGGCAGTGGTTAGAGTGTACCAATTGTAAACTCAGGTTAACTCAGTTCATGGTTCCACTCCCTCTGTCTGCTGCAGCTTAAAATTTGCTTTTAAACTTCCGCATTTTGCGTATGCATGCGGAACGCGCAATTTAACATTGAACACATATTTAGGAAAAGTAAAAAAAGCAGTGTCCTGAAATTTGGGTGAAGATATACGTTTTTTTCCTCTACACTGGGTAAAATTTGCCCGCTCTGGCGCTTCTAGTGTTATTAAATAATTAAGCTTCCATATAATTCTTTAAACTTTAAAACTTTTTAAATGACTCAAACTTAAATATATAAATATCACTTTCTCCAAAGAAGGTTATATTTATATATATATGTAGTACTTGTCAAACGTTTGGACAAACTTATCCATTAAATTGATTTGGTAAGTCCGTCCAAACGTTTAAATTGTCCTGTAAATGCGATTATATTCTGTTATTTTAAAATATATAAAAAATATTGATTCTTTGAGTCAAGATTACTCCAATTGAAAAATTGTTGGTCCAAAAAGGAATGGCCTTGTTTGTGCATTGAAAGAATGCTCCAAAGAGCAGATTGTTACCTCTCCTGGCTTGAAGCTGTTTCTGCGCATGCAGTTTCTTACATCTTGCTTTCTACAGGTCAGCAAGTCATGTATAGAATGGGCCACAGCATAAACTGCTTTATAAACATTATTAGAAACTCGTAGCTCAGACATGTCAGTGAAAGGGTTATTGATGTCCGCCAGGTTCTCAAACCCAGAGCACTGCCTCAGCCAACTCTCTAGCTCTTTCTGAAGTGACAATCTGCAGCCAAATGTGGCCTCCCAGAACTCCTTGAGCAAATCATTGTTTGTGTCCTGGGCTGGACCAACCTTGAGCAAGAACTCTCTGAGCCCTGGGATCATAGCCTTTCTGATGGCGAATCCCAGAGTGCCTCCAAGGATAGAAGAGTACCTGGTGGCCAGGTGAGTATCAGTGATCCAGGACTCACTGCCCACCCACTGAAGCCCAGTCAAATTTTGGGCCAGAGCCTCTTCTAGAAGGACCCCCATCTCCAACTGGGACAGAAATGCAACCAGAACCTTGGAGCTGGCCCTCTTGATCACCCCCACCACCCTTGCTATCTGCTCTCTGGGGTTGGTGAGTAAGACAGCCTCAGAGTACTCTATACACACTCCCTCAACACCAGCAGCTTCTATGAAGGTGGCCATGCCGTTGTTGCCGTAATCATTATCGCTTCTAATGGCCCCCACCCAGGTCCAGCCAAAGTGTTTGACCAGCCTAGCTAGAGCTCTGCTCTGGAAGAAGTCACTCTGAATTGTTCTGAAGTAGGTGGGAAACTCCTTTTTGTCATTCAGGCAAGCGCAGGTGGCAAAGTGGCTGATCTAAATAAAAACAGAAGAATGGGAAAACGTTGTCATTGTTTCAGTGGCTTGTACACTGCAATGGTTTGATAGCAGAGGAATAGTCAAAGTTGCATTGATGGAGTGACATTGATCCTATTTAATAAAGGTCTACATCACTTGATAAATATCATTCAGCCCACAATGATCCGTTACCATGTAGGATATAAGTGATTTAGCATCCTATTGACAAACAGTGGTTAGTTTAAATTCCAAAAATGCATTGTTCATGTTGAAAGATAGTAATCCATCTCGTAAGTACAATGAGATTCTTTTGCTAGTATAAGACCCTTTTTGTTCGTCAGTGGAACAATATGTCTCAATTAAATGAAGGTAATAATTTTGTTATTTTCAAATACATTCTCATTTTGGGTTGTGGGCATTTTGCAGTGTACAAATATTTGTTAATAATAATTTCCTTAATATTCATATTGGATTGTTGTTGTAACTAATTTCACTCATATATTTTACTCTGATAACTCTACAAATCTATACTTTACTTGGTTCTTTCAAATTGAAATTATACTGTAAAGTACCATCAGAACCACTGCCCTGCATTGGCCAGGGTGGTCACCCTACATTGACAAGTAAAGCTGACCCAAAAACAACAACATTTAGTTAGTAAGTAATATATTTACTGATATAAATATAATGAAAGTTATTTTTCATTACATGAAAGATATTTACAAGTACGAATATATACCAGATATATATCCAAAATATTATTTTGTTTTTACCGGCATAAATATAAATGAATGTTTCTGCATCTCTGAAAGAACGATTGGCGGACAAAATAATAAATAGGAAAAATGTCTGGGCATATTTTTTTCCCTTGTATTGAAAATATAACTAGTTATACCTGAAACATAACTAATCGGATTTTGTAAACATTTAGCCAAATACAAAGCACCATCATTTAGTAAAACGTTTCATAGGCCTTTACAGGTGATATTACCTGACAGCTACCATATTATTCATGTTTCTATTATACTGTGTAATTAAACTAAGTACAAGTTTGATTACTATTACCACTGGTATTTGAAAAGCTCCAGTAGATCGGGACATTGCTATGGTCATGGATGAGTCAGAGGTTCCGATGATGGCATGGACTGCTGATTGACCTAAGCAGGTTTTTTCCACTGTTCTCTCTTGACCGTTCATTAAGGCCATGGTTGCATGCATAGTGGACAGAGTTGAGCCACAACCATCGTATATCCTGTAGCCAATAGACATGTTGGGGAGCAGAAAACTGTTGTTGATCTCTTCAATTGCAAAGATCATGGTCTGAGCAAAACGAAACTCCCTAAGGTTTATGCTGTGGAAGCAAAAGAGAAACATTTTCAACTCCATTAGTGGAAACTGAGTTGCTTGGCATTTAAATAAAAAAAAACATGTCTTGGATGTTTGGAAGACTACTGAATCAGAAACTGGGAGTACTGTTATAAAAGACTGAGAAGACCAGTTTTGGGATTTGAGTTCCATAAAATGTGGAATTATATATCTATAATGTTTCACTTGTTGACATTTATTTACCTCATTAGTTATTATATCCAATATTCATGATCCTTTACAACTCATGGTACAAGAAGCTGCTTGATACTAAATAGTGTTTTTTTAAACCCACAGTATTTGGTACAATTACTTTACATTTTAGTCATTTAGCAGAAATGTTATCATAATACGTACACTTTCCTTTATCAAATCCATAAGTTGGCAAAGTCAGTGCTGTCATGTCCTGGATGCGGGCCCCTAGCCATCTCTATGCTTTGGGGCTCCCATTCAGGGCATGGCACATGGAGAGGCCTCTAGCCATCTCCATGCCATTGTGGGCTCCCCAGTCAGAGCAGCTGCATTCAGTTGACTCTGATTGGGGAGCCTACTTAGGTTCATTTCTAGCCACACCCGGTGTGGTTTATTGTTT
>JACXGK010000586.1:0-32545 GCA_016801125.1 Novumbra hubbsi
ATTGTCTCTGCCAGCTCTTTTAGATTAGGCTTCTTCAGTTTTGCTGCCTCAATCTCTTCAGGCTCACTGTCTGAGTCCCAGTCACTCAGTTGTGTCTCGGTTGAGCTCTGCTCTCTTGGCTTTGCCTCCTTCTCACTCAGTACATCCTTGAAATTCTCCTTCACTGTCTCCTTTTCCTCAGATGCCTTTTCTCTTATCCTTTTCTCCTTCATTTTCTCTGCCAGCTCTTTCAGATTAGGCTTCTTCAGTTTTGCTGCCTCAATCTCTTCAAGATCACTGTCTGAGCCCCAGTCACTCAGCTGTGTCTCGGTTGAGCTCTGCTCTCTTGGTTTTGCCTCCCTCTCACTCAGTACAGTCTTGGACTTGTCATTCACCTTCTCATTCCCTTTGACGTTGTCTTTCAGCATCTCCTCGTTCCTCTCATCTTTCTTGTCCCAGTCACTAACTTGTGCCTCACCATCTGGTACGATCTGCGGTTCAAAGTCCTTTTCACCCTCTTCTGCCAATCGTTCAGCCTCCATCTTCCGCTTTCCCTCCTCAGAGGCCTCATTCCTCTCCTCTTTCATTTCTCCACAGTCTTTAACCATCTTTTCCTTTTGTGTTTTCGTATCTGCCCTCTGGGAAAGAAGGGTCAAAGAAACAGAGATAGAGGATACAATGTAACTAATCAGCTATCAAACCACATATTTATGGTTTGTTTTATTACACTTGAGGCATTTTTCTCAGTCCAGAATAGTCAGAAAGTCATTATTCATTCTTTTACTCTACACAAATAGATAAATATAAATGTATTCTTACCACAAGGGGATCCTCTCCGCCGTCATCTGCTCTCTGTTTGACACTTATCATCACATCCTGCTTTTTGATGGAATGTCGATTTTTTGACAAGTTCTTTGTCCTGGTCTGGATATCTTGAGTTTGCTGGATTTGTGGACGTCTCTGAACCTTACTCTGTAATATCTGGTCCTCTGGCCAGCATTGGTCTTCCATACATGTTTCCTGGCTCCTAACCAGACTCAGAGCTTCAGTCTGCAACATGTGGATGTCTTGCCTTCTTGGGAATGTAATGTTTGTTCCCTGTTTCTTAACCGGGTTCTGAACCAAACACAAAAGACAGAATGAAGTTAAACAGTAAAATCAACAATCCATCAATTAAATTTGGTAACACTTTATTGGGAGGGTCTCAGATATCTGTATATCAGTAAAATTAAACTTTAAACCTAACACTTACTCTATCCTTAGAGCGTTCCTGTTTCCTCAAAACATTCATTTTCACAACCTGGTTCAGTGGACGTTTCTGGACTTCTTCACCTGGTCCCTGGTGTTCAGCCCTGCCCTGAACCCAGAGCCGTGCTTCATGCTCCTTTCTGTTGTTCTCAGCCATAGACATCAGAGGGATCACTTTCCTGTTCACAGTGCTCACTCTGTGATTAACTTCATTGGTCTTATTCGGTGTGTTCCTCCTCTTTTGCTTCACATTTCTCTCCCTTCTGTCCCAATCTGCCTTTTGTTTGTCCAGCATTGCCTTCAACCTCGTCCCTTCCTCATCCTCCCTCGCATTGTTTACCAGGAAGGATTCTCTTTCACTTTCCACTTTTTGTTTCAGCCTGTGTTTCTTCCAACGCTTGTCTCTGTCCTTCGCGTTGTCCAGTACACTGCCGAGGAGGCCCGTCTCTCTGAGGCTCTCAATGGCTGTCGTCCTCTGAGTATGCTTGAAAACAACAATACCGTTTTCATTGGCAAGCATTACAGAAATACATGTAGCTTCCCAAATACATTTAATACTCCATGTTGGCACCTTGATAAGAAGAGAACTATTTCTGGAAGAGTGGGCATAACATGAGAGTGAAAACTGTGAATTACCTCATCTCTCTGAGCCATCTCCCCCAGCCTCCACTCCTGCTTAAACTCAGTGATCCAGCTTTTCACCTCCATCTTTAGGCTACTGAACAACATCTGCACCCATATCCTCTCCTGAATAACATTCTCCTGAAGACGGGATTCAACCCAGTCCTGCCACAACTTCTCCTCGTTCACAGTAATGAACCTCATTCCTTATTCTTGTGGAGAGAATCAGAGAGAGTAAAAAATGGAATTACAACAGATCAACAAAATGCATATATATAAATATATATATATATATTTTATCTTCACTCACTCGTTTTAAAGCCAGTATTGTATTTTATAGTTACAATTGTACCTTTCAAAATGTAAATATGATCTTTTAATAATGCATTTTGGGTGTATTTAACGTTAAAACCCTGGAAATACCGGTTTATTATGCGAGCTAGCTACTGTTTACATTAACTGCTGACTCACCTAATTGAGATTGTTCAACAACTCATTTTTTATTTCAATTAATATGTTGGCTAAATATTCGGAAACAGGAAGTTTTAATGTTAGCTAAAGATAAGGAAAACATCTAGATTAAAATAGCTCATCTGAAAAACACAAAACTTCAGCAACTCTGCACTCTCTTTGCAACAATTCTACAGGAAAGTTACTTCTAAACGAGGTTTGAATCTGTTTATCGTTATCAACGAAAAGAATAATGACTGTTTTGGACTTGCTCCTACTAATCTTGCTGAAATTATCCAGTCATATATACCTACATGTATACTATGAACGCAAGATGCAGGCCTTCTGATTGTACCTAGAATTTCTAAACAAACAGCCGGAGGCAGGGCCTTCTCACATAGAGCTCCGCAACTATGGAATAACCTGCTAATTAGGGTTAGAAATGCAGACTCCCAAGTGTCTACTGAAGACCAACTTCTTCAGCATGGTCCATGACCAGTGTAGCCTGGCCCAGGGGTATGAAGGTGAACGGAAATGCTGTTCACTCTTGCTGTCTATCTCCACTGGGATGCCTTCCCTCCAATGCCATTGGAGGGCGGAGTTGCTGGCTTGCGGGTGTCTTTGCGCCTTGCGAGCAATTGCAGTGAACTCTGCTGGCAATACTCAATACCGTAATTTATGGTGGTTGCGGTTGGTCGATGTCCCTTTGGCTGATGCTTGGCAATGTAGGTGGATTGATTTCTTGCCTGGTCCCTGTCCTGCCCATCTGGTTAAGTTAGTAACCAAGATTAGGCTTTATAGACTCTGGACACAGCCCATATCAACTTATCAATTATAATTTTACCCTTAAACAGCCCCCAGCACGGCCAGAAGAGATCTGGTCACCCCACTGAGCCTGGTTCCTCTCCAGGTTTCTTCCTAAAATCCGGCCCTCAAAGGAAATTTTTACTAGCCACTGTTGTTGCGTGCTCCTTGGGGTTTCAGGCTAGGGGGTTTTGTGAAAGCTTTTTGTGACAAACGCTGGTATAAAAAGGGCTCTATAAATAAATGTGATTGATTGATTTTGTTACTGGCACTACCTGGGCAAATAAACTGTTTTAACAACTTTGTTGATAACAAGTGCTTGGGAAGAAAAATGTAAAGGAAGATTAATAATCTAATGGGTGTGCATTATGTAAGGCTATTCAGTGTATACTCCGAACATAATTTGAGGTCAGTCAGTCACATGACCTTATATATCTAAAATCAATTGAGATTAAAATGGACAATCAAAAAGGTGTGCATTATGTAAGACAAGTCAGTGGATACTCTGAATATGGTTTGAGGTCAGTAGATCACATGACCTTTGACCTATTGAAATTCTAATATTAGAAACATGTATCTAAAATCACTTGAGATGGAAATGGACAATCAAAGAGGTGTGCAATATGTAAGGATAGTTGGTGGATACTCTGAACATAGTATGAGGTCAGTCAAATATTTGAAAAATGTATATAAAATCACCTGAGATTAAACGTGATTATTTAAAGTAAATATGTGGATACTATGATCATAGTTTGAAGTCAGTAGGTCCCATGACTTAGGTGCTATTTAATGTCAAAACAAGACAAATATACAAGAGAAATGTATATAAAATCCCCTAAAATGGAAATGGACAATCAAAGAGGTGTGCATTATGTAAGGCTGGTTACTGTTTACTTTGAACATAGTTTGAGGTCAGCAAGTCACATTTGAATAGCTCATCGGTCATATCTGAAAGATTTATATAAAATCGCCTGAAATTAAAATGGCCAATCAAAGAGGTGTTCATTATAAAAGGCTCTTTAGAGTATATTCTGAATATAGTTTGAGGTCAAAAGGTCACATGACCAATAAACTTTTGAAATTCAAATGTTTATAGAAATTATATTAAATTGGGTGGGATAAAAATAGACAGACCAAAGGGTGTTCAACATGTGTTATTTTCTTTGGGTTAGTTGACACAGATTTACACTCATAAAAGCCATCGAACTTGCTGGGCAAAGGAAAGTAACTACAAGTGTAGTAATTAGCTAGTATGGTGTTCATGTATTTGATTACGTCGTATTTAAGAGCCTAAATGTGCATCGATTGTGTTCATATTCATATATTAAATACAAGATAGCATTACAGTCAGTACTTCTAAGGTAAACACATTCCATTGGTTTGTTTTGTTATCCCTTCATAAAATAATGAATTAACAGAAATAGCGAATTTACAACTAACACTTACGGACTTTAAAGAAACCATCACTTCAAAATAAAGAAGTAAGGAAACATATTCTTACCTGTGACGGGATTACTCCCCCGGCAGGACATTACGAATATTGGAATTTTAGTTTAACAACATTTTAATGTATAGCAAAGACAACATGACTGCTAAATAACTGGCTTGCAAATTAGACTGGCGAATTATTGTTCCAGAATGAGGTTTTAAGTATGCTATTATGAAGTCACGGTCTGTGACCCTCATAACCATGGCAACACTGTCCACCAAAAGCAATACTTAATGTATTGCAATAAATGAACGTGTTCTTACGAAGTATTCAAACTGGTATTCATATGGTCTATTTGATAGATAATTGATATTAAAACCCACTTTCAATGAGGTCCTCGAACTTAAAGTCTAAACCAAACCCGCAGTTATCGGATAAACCATACATTTTGTTTAAAGAAAACTGTAAAAGAAAGTACAAGAAAAAAACTGTTGGTCTAAGCCCGTTCTAGTAGGAAAAATAACCTACGACAATTCAAAAAGCATAGGAAGCACGTAGGTTTACTTTCAGCCTGCTATCAGTGAAGATTGAATGTGTGGTCGTGCGCATGAAACCAAATGAATCTGTGCACACAGGATTGCCTTTCGTTTGCGCATCAAAGACCGAACAAAACTATAGGCAATGCCCTCTAGAAGAGATGCGCTTCCGAGATGTTGCGGTAGCAGACAAACCACCGCCCTAGGGATGAGGAGCGTGAACGCGCTGGAGTTATCAGGGGACGTCTGCTGCCGGGTTTGTGGTGGTCGAACTCAGGGTTGCCAACTCTGAATAGCCTATCTGGCTGGAGTGAGATTTCGACTGAATCGCGGACCACACCACACCGAATAACATGTACATTGTCAGATACATCGTGCCTGATAGAGATAAACAAACTTAGTGTAATACTTAATTTCTCTCATGGTTTCCAAAAAGATACCTACTCTGACTCACCTCCTCCAAGTAACCAGTGCCCGCCCTGCTATATTCCCCTTCTTTCTCTTCCTGTGTTCCCTGAATGATCTGGTGCTGAATAATCTCCTCCAAGTCACCGGTGCCCTCCCTTTCTCCAGCTTCCTTCTCTCCTTCTGTCTCTCTCTCCCTGTCCGCAAGAGTCAACGGGAGATTATTTGGGAAACTATTGCATGCGGTTCATATTTGAACAATATGGGTCTACATGATTACAGGACAGATAGCTAGGGTGAATGTAGGCTGTTGCCTTCTGAAGCTTTATGTTGATTCTTTCGCATTGCCTCCAAGTCTCCTTGGCCATCATCTGTGACTGTCTGTTCACCTTTCTCCTTTTCTTTTGCCTGATTACACGAATACATCAAAGTGAACATACCATAAGAATGGCATTTGGTTAATATTACTATAATAAAAAAAGCAACTAATTATTCTTCCCCCACCCCCCAAGCTCACATTCTTTTGTGGTTTTCCAAAGAAATTCATTATATTGCCATTTATTCTCATTATTCACTGTGAATGACAAGAATCACCTTTATTCAACAATCATTTCAGCTTTGTTGCGTAACAGATAAGGATCAAATAATGTTGAAAACATTACAAAACTAAACATATGCAATATTAATTTACAAATAGACTTTGTTACTACCTGACTTTGTCAATCACCTCGTATACATAATATGGGTCGTCTAAGCCTACACTAGAAGAACTCTGTCGAATATTTGCCATCACAAAGTTTGTAATCTCTCTCCAAATAGCCTAGAGAGCACGGTGGTGGTATAAACGATTGTTCGCCCAAACCTTCTCTCTGTAAACTGACACATTGTTGTAATAGGCTTACAAGCAACATAACATTACTTTAACAATTAAATATTGCTAAATTAGCCGTTATTTTTTCTCTCTCTCCTGTTGAACACGAAAAGACTGCTCCCTCGGAAGACTGACCGTTTTAAAAGTGTGCGCCTACGAGTTCAAATCCAGGTAATAAGCGCGAGCACGTAACAAGTTGTCGCGCCTCTACAAAGTGCCGCGAAAACTTGCGGAGCCGACTACCCAGCTCGCGCAGCTTGCTCCGGAGACGAGACACTACATCGTGAACTAATGGATTTTTTATTTATAATCCATCCGAGCATTGTGGTGCGGTGGGTAGCATGATTTGGCGTGAGAATTGCATTGCAAAGTTCTTACCAGTAACACAAACTGCATGGCAATGGATTCCAAAACATGCCGTTGCCATTTTGGTCATGTATTTTGTTCCTTCCCAATACCACGCAACTTTATGGCCTTTCAACCAAAGGTGAAATGTTAATGTTTTTTTGATGAGGCGATAATAGCACTGGTGTGATTACCTGGGGTGTCACACCACAAGGGTGCTAGTATAACATTTCATTGGGCCCATATTTAGCTTTAGTTAATGGGCAACATTTACTTAGGTTCAAAGCGGGTTAAGGGACAGTTCTTTGCCTCCTGAGGGGAGTAGAAGTCATCACTAGCAACGTGTTCCAGTTCAAAGAATTACAGACATCCCATACCTTTACATCTAGTCGTCAGCTACAGGTGAAGGCTAGTTCAGAGATAATCTCAGTAGTCTGTTACAATCAATGACTGAATAAAGTCACTACCTGACAGTGCAGCTGTATCAGTGCTTTCATTTTCTGGTTGCAGCAATGAGAAAATGAAGGAATGCAGATTGGCTCACCACCATCCAGGCCTGTTTCAAGTAATTTTACATGAAGTCACAGTAATATCTAAAAGCATAGTGGTTGGTCAGTGAATGTTATAGTGAATGTTCTTCAGTATGGGTGTTTCCCCTACCATGTGCTTATCTTTCTACAATGTCTGGCACACCCAGGAAGGGTTAGCTCAGGTCACAAGTTTCAGACAAAGTAAATTAGAAATTTTATTGACTAAGAACATATGAATCTTCGGATCAATACACTTAAAATTGACATCGGTAAAATCTGACAGCATACAAAGTGGCAACATAGTTTTGTGAAGACATGGAAAGCCCCACAACTTGAAACACTTTACATTAGACAGCATACACTCTACCATCTCCAAGTTACAAAACCCCAAAATGACCACTTGGCTGGACAGTGTGACCACAGGCCAGAGCAGTTTATCAAACTTCATGGCCTGCCTCAATGGTGGACCCAAGTCTTGGCCAATGAAACCCATAGACCTGAGTCTAAAGCAACAGAGCAGACTGGACCTCAAACAAATCATTAAATATAGCATTACAAGACATGAATTTCTTGGGATAGTTTGGTCAGTGCAGGGGAGCCTTCTAACAGCATCCCATGAGCAGCGATCCCACCACAAGAATGAGCACCGTGAACAAGCTAGACTGAAAGGACACACCAGCAGCTTTGGGATTGGAGATGACTGAAGTTGCAGCAACAGGAAGCTTTGTGGTTTCATCAGAAGTGACGCTGCCAGGTTTGGAAGTCGTGGCATTAACACCCAGGGAATTTGTTGTACTGTCGATCTGAAAAAGATTAGAACAGAACTGAGCAACTGACCACAGGACACAAACTCCAAGGGTTACACTGTAAAAAGGGATACGTCAGGTCTTATAGGCTACATTGTCTGTTTAGAAATGGACTATAATTACTTGACACATAGCCAGGCTAGGGCTAAACTAAGAGCCACTCCAGTCACATCAACGAACATCTGAAGTCTCCTTCCAACTACCAAGTCCCACTTGACATTGAATGGTTACGAAAGGTGCACCTGAAACAGTCCTACGACGATATTCAAACAAAATACACTTTACCAAGTTTAAGGTAGTGATGTGGGCAATCGTGGTCATGGTGGAATTCACTTCTCCCCTTGCTCCACTCACATTTGAGTCCTTCATGGTAGTGCCGACCTGCAACAGAAAAAAGCATTGGCCCCTTGCTTTTAACTTGTATTCCAGGGTTAGAAGGCATGTAGACGTTGAATTGTTAATTATGCTAGAGTAAAGACGGGCAAACCCTTGAATTAGGAGAAAACCGGTTATAATCTTGTCATTCTTGTGTGAAATTCAGTGCAACGTGTTACACAGCAATCGTGTAATTGTATAGTAGTTTTCAGAACCACGTTTAGGCAAGTTCAGAAAATATACATTTAAGTACAATTAATGAAAGGGTGAAGTAACTGCTTTACAGTACAGTTGTAACTCGGCAGCCATGAGTTAACATCCAGGTTGCAGCATAGTGACAATGCATAGATGTGAATATTGGTTCAGCACTTTCCAGGGTTTGTCTCAAATCTTTTTACATGAAGTCACTCCAGAAGAGACACCAATTGGGTTTGTAATTTAATGTTTGCACTGACACGGACCATGAACTCCAAGCATTTATTTAAAATAAAACCCTAAACCTAATAGGCTACATCACCGGATGAAAAATGTTACCTAAATGAAATTGGTTGATTGAGCCATTCATTAATCTAAAGTCTCATTCCAGCTGCAAATTACTATGAGAATTGAACCTACAACACCTCCCTATGAAAGTGTCAGGCTCTAGCAACTAACATACACTTAAGGGCGAGAACTCATTGCACTAATCACAATGGGGTTCTGGAACTGCTGCAAGGATTTAGCCCTCAGTAAAAACCTCTCACCACTTTCCTAAACATAAAATGAGTATACGCCATTTTCCGGGATGTCTGGTCTTAAATGTGAGTGACTTGAATATGCTAAGATGTAGGGCAGGCCAAGTAACTTAAGCACAATTCTTACCGGGGATACAGTTGTCATGTTGTTCAAGGCTGGGGCTGTTGCGGGCATGTTCTGCCCATTGACCTAAAACCAGAGAGCAGAGGGGGCCTTGAGCATTGGCCACAGCTAGAAAAGATAGTAGGGAACATTTGCAGAACGGTCATCCAACTTAATTTAAAGGAAACTAATCTGCATTTATTTTGGATAGACACACAAATGGCCTTTAGCAATGCATCATGTTGCTGCCAGACTGAAAGTGTACCAACAGTGGTAATTCCACTTTCCATAAGAAAATTATGATATAAATAAGGAAGGATTCAATATTTAACTACTAAACAAACAATTTTGACATTCTAAAGTAAATACAAAACAAATGCATTATGTTTAATCGCCAAAAACTTTAGAACTGTGGCAATGCATTTTCCCGTTCAGCAGTCTTGGGACATTCTACCAGAAACGAGCATTACTTGTACTGAAATTGTTACAGTGAATAAGACTTGAAATAAGCACAATTAGGTAAAAAATTAAACACACTAGGCGATTTTACAAGGCCCCCTGAACCGTCGGTGTCCGCAGGTTCTCGCTCTTACCTAGTACATTGATTAATAATTAGTTCAACTCACCTGGATGTATAGGCCTTGATTTGTGGCCAGTTGAAATCAAACAAAAACTAATTTACACTAGAGCCTTGTGACTGCGCCCATGGTGGAATCGGTTTGACAGCGGTGCCCATGATGTTCGTATTCATTAATTTACGTAGTGACTAATTACTGTGTAACCCGAACATCCGAGGCCATTTGTTCGTGTTTTAGTAGACGGAGAATTCCTTATGGCCTCAAACAAATCCTCCAATTAACTACATTGAGATACAAAACCAAACCCAAATAATAGTAAAGAGTAATATAGGTTTGGGCACGTGGCCTCAATTTCAGCATTATAGTACATACCTGTAAGAAACATTGCATGGCAAGGAGGGTGAATCCAATGTAAACTGCCACAATATTTGCCATTCTGTTGAAGGGTTCTTCTCAGGCTTAATTTTGTATATGGTAGACCTAAGGCAGAACCTCTATAAACTCTCACGGTAGATGCACGTCGTAACTGGAGGACTTAATAGCCTACCGAACGTGACGTCGGGTTAACAGGGTGTGTCCCCCAAAACATCGTCCCTCCTTCAAATTGCCGCTTTATCAAAAAATATCACAAGAAGTTAATCTGACATCTCGTGCCTCTTCGTTATTACATATGGTTACAACATGCGACTGTCGGCAACAAAAAAAGCTTTGTCTTATTCATTGAATGGAATTATACAACGGCACTCAACCTATTCTTCCTATAGTAAATCTAAATATCTGTAACAATAGTAACCTAAAAATCAGTAAAATTATGTTTCCTAAAAATGGACGTGACAATGATCTTCAATGTCCCCTTCCAGCGATTGTGCGAGGTCACGCTCTCCAAAAAGGCTCTAAATGTTTTGTTTTTATTGCGGAATTTCGTTTTCAGCCAAAGCATTTTCTCACAAAAGTGGATTAACCTTCATATTTATTTGACACGTGCCACGAATATCTAGTTCAGCCCAAAACGTTACTTTTACATTCCAGTCACCACCACAACTTGTATAAAAGCGTGTTCATTAGGCAGCATGTTCTGTGGAGTCCGATGCTTTGAACATTACTCGCTAACCTGGAAATATTATGTTCAAAATCCTGCTTGTTACTGAAACTTGTTTCTTAACATTTAGTTGGACAACAGGAAAGCAAAACATTCGTTTCTTCCTTCCGGTTCAGAGGATGGATGCACCCAATATGCTAAGCATCTACAAAAGGGACATCAACCAAAACAAACCACCCTGAAAAAGTGCAAGTAATCCTTTTTTTTAACGATTTAATTCTTAGATGAATAGGCTAATCGCCTAATCGGTTTGGAAATAATTCAGAGAAATCAGATTTTAGAAACCGAACTCTCCTTTTAAGTGTAAATTTACCATAAACTATAGTTGAGAACAGAAATGTTTCATTGCTTGTATTGATCCATCACTGTGCCGCAACTAAAATGTCAATATATATTTTCTAAAACAGATTAGGATTTTCTGCACTTTGCACTCTGCAGGCAGAGACAATAATTGGCCCTGAAGTTAAGGAAACAGCTTGCAGCTAACCATTGAGCAAATTTACAGGGTCATGGTAGGTCTCGTCCCACAAAGAAAAATTGAGGCGCATGAGAGAAACCCCTTAAAGCTCTGAGCAGGCCATCAGAACTTTTCTTTTGTGGAGTGAGACCTAATATGACCCAGTAGTTCTGAGGCTTGAGTTTTGGGCGGGTTTGTGGCGCTTTAGAAAAGAGATGTGGCTGCAGAAGACTACAGTCCAACAGTTAGAGGGGGTGGATCAAGCAGTAGTTTTTGTAGGTTCTATTTAGCATACAGTGATTACCTTCAAATGTATAGCACTGGAAATAAAATAGTAAATCAGAAAATCAAAATGAATGGGACAATTTTATTCCGAGAGCATGTACTTTGTTATTTAATGTTCGGGAATCATTTCAAAGGTTGCCAACACAAAGTATTAAACAAATCACAGCGTTACATATAAAAGTAGATATTACAGACTACTAACACTCAAACGAACATCCATAGCTGTCGCATAAGAACATACAAAGACCGGGGACATCAGAACAATTCAGTGATCCTTCAAAAGGGCTTGACAAATTTGTTCATTTCAACCAAAAAGTTCCGAAACACCCCCCCTACGTCCGTTCGAGTAGAAAAAGTAACCTACGAGATCAAGACAAGCAGGAAGCGCCTTGGGAGCCAGCCAACTGTACTAGAAGAATGAGTGTCCACGTGCGCATGGAACCTCAAATTGATCTGTTCACATAGGAAGGCCTTTCGTTTGTGCGTCAAAGGCCGACGTGAAACTCTTGGCAATGCGCAGTACATAAAAGCCCTCTAGTGTCCCGGTAGTAGACAAACCACCGCCATAGGGAAGAGCAGTGTGATCGCGCTGGAGCCTAGTGAAGAGCCTTCTCCTTTCGGGTTTGTAGTAGTCTTAGAAAGATCTTGGGGCATCGCGGTCCCATTGGATGTCACACCACCGGCTTTGGTGGTCACTGGCGTAGACCTCGTAGTAGTTTGCGTGTGGGCCTGAAACAGTTGAGGCAAGTTGCGGACTGAGGAAGGTGCAGCCGCAAAACAATTTAACACCGAAAAGTTATGGAAATTGATGACTCACAATATAAAACTTACTTTCAATACCAAAGTGTTAAACCCATGCCTAAAGTTTGGATAGGTATCCTACACATTCCGACATTAACCAGTTTAATTGTGATGTACTCGCTGTAAATGTTTACTCATCATATATCTGGTCTCAAACTAAGGTAGAGCTATGGTGTAGATCATGAATCTTCAAATCTGGACTTCGAAGCCAGTTCCAAGCCATTTTTCATTGCAACCCCCTAATTTGAGACTTACTTAGACCTGGGATACAAGGTGGGTGCAATTAGAGGTAGAACAGAAAACCAGTTGGTTTCGAGTCCCGGAGTCGAATTTGAGGGGCGTAGATTCTCAACAGATTCTGGCATTTTATCAAATCAGTCTGATTGAAAACATTCAAAGCCAATTATTCACACAAGAGCTTCAACATCATGTCAATGTACAAAAAAAAAGTTCTTACCAGTAATACAAACTGCATGGCAATGAGAAGAAAAACGAAATACGCCGTCGTCATTTTGTATTTCGTTCCTTCCCAATTCCAATACAACGTAACTTCACAGATATCCAGCCATCGCAAAACCAGGGGACTTTATACCCCTACTCAATGTGACGTCAGACCAGCGCGCCTATGTGCAAAAACGATATAAATGTTTCTGAAACAGAACGTGGACTGAACTAATGTAATCCTTTCTATCTATCTAATACACACCGAGTCAAAAGTTTGGAAACATATACTTATGTAAGGGTATTTATTTTTTGTATATATATTTTCCACATTTTAGAATAATGGTTAAGACATCAAAACTATGGAATAACAACATGCCCTGTTCTCTCCCCATTCTTAATTCTGAATATCGGTAAATAAGCAAGGGAGAATTTGAGGGCCTGCAAAACAATATCACATATGTTTGTGGTAAAACAAAACTAGCTAAATCATTGGCTAGTTAGGTGGGGATCCTCCAGCTAGCAAACATTATAGTCAGTTTGTGATTCTCAGACTAGTGTCACAAATGGAAGCCATTCCTTATTCTTACCAATGGTGCCCCCTTTTCAGTATGTTGTGCTATGGGATGTGATAATGTGTTGTCAGTCTGTGGCCCATAGTTGTGGGTACATCAGACAAAGCTGAAGTAAAACATTGATTTGATACGGTGGTATGAGCACTGTTGTTTACATGTAAATGTTGCATAACTGTTAAATAGGGTCAGTGACATGTGCACAATTAAAATGCATTATTGTTTAGAAAATGGACATAGGCTCAAAGCTGGTTAATGTAGAGTTCTTTGCTTCCTGATGGAAATAGAAGTCATCAATACCACTGTTTCAGTACAAAGTATTACACAGACACCCTATGCCATTACATCTAGTGGTCAGTTACAGGTGTAGGCTAGTTCAGATATTATACAGCTCAGTCTGTTATTAACAATCATGGCTGAAATCACTATATGATTAAATATGTTTGTTGCAGAAGTTGGAACTGTCCAGGTGTTGGGACTTCTTACTGTACATGGAGTCAGTAAAAGACAGTTGTGCTCACAAGCACAGTGGTTTTTCAGTGAATGTGTTCTAAGCACACACCTGCTCCTTGGAGTGTCCCTCCATTGTGAACCATTTCCCCCCCCACACCCATCATATACTCCAAAGCCAAGTGTTCTTATACACAAATTCAGCTGGGACATTTAAATATTTTATTGTATAATAGCACATTTTACCCAGGTACATTAAAGAAGAAGACATCAAATATTAAAATACATTTTACATGTAAAAATCTGACAGCATGCATGAAGGGGTAACATGTTCTGAAGAGCTATACAGAAAGCCCCACTTAATTGGCATCCTACTGAAAGTGCACAGAAACATTAATCTATAATACAAAACCCCAAACTGACTACAAATCAGCAGCATAGCAAACATTGCTTCAGTGGTAGTGAACCCAGTAGACCTGCTAATCCAAAACAAAGGCAGGCCTAACCTCATAAGAACAACACCCAAAATGAAATGACATCAAGTGCATAGTTTAAAGATAGGGTTTCTACAACATACGACATAATAAAAGTAAAAGTGAACCTACGCTTTCAATCTCCCGGTTGCACCAAACCCACTGAAGGTTAGACAAGTGGTCTTAAATTTTAAAAGAAACGTACTCAGTTTAATGTTAGCATGAAAGGGCAAAGTGTTTCTCTGTGTTGAGTGGTTGCAGGTATGCCCTCTAACAGCATCCCATTAGCAGCGATCCCACCACAAGGATGACCACTGTAAACAAACTAGGCTGCAAAGACACACTGGCTGCTTTGGGTTTAGAGATGACCAAAGTTGTAGCAACTGGAGGCCCCATGGTCACGCTACCAGGTTTGGAAGTTGTAGCAGTCACAGCAGGGGAAGTTGTGGTCTCATTGATCTAAATATTAGAGGGGATTGAGACACTGACCACAGGACACAAACTAAGCATTGCACTGTAAAATGTAAACATTGTTCTACAGAAAATGTTATGGTAATAATTAGTACTTGACACATGTCAACCAAAATACTTTACCACGTTTGAGGTAGTGACCTGGGCAATTGTGGTCATGGTGGAAATCAGTTTTCCCGTTATTCCACTCACAGTGGGGTCATTTATGGTACTGCTGACCTAAACAGAAATAGGCCACTTCCTTGTAATAAAGTGACAGCAACCTGGTTCCGTTCTCACAGCAAGGATCAACAACACCAGCAATGAAAATGAGAGTAGCAATTTACAGACTTGTACAAGAAAGTCACATCAGATGCCATGCAACCAGGTTTGGAAGTAGTAGCAGTCACAGCAGGGGAATTTGACCCACTGATCTAAAGATTAGAGGCGACTGAGAAACTGACCACAGGACAGAAACTAAGAGTTACTGTCAAATGTAATCTTTGTCCTATAGGCTGTATTGTCATATAGAAAAAAAAAATCCTAATGACTTGATGCATGTCAACCAAAATACTTTACCAGGTTTGAGGTAGTGACTTGTGGTGTAGTGACTTGTGGTGTAGTGACTGTAGTGGTGGAATTCACTTCCGTTATTCCACTCACATTGGAGTCGTTTATGGTAGTGCTGACCTAAAACAGAAAAAGCATTGTCCACATCCTTGTAGTCAACCAACGGAACCAACAACGAAAATGACAGTAGCAAATCACAAACATGTACCAAGTTCCCGAAGCACAATTCTTACCGGGGATACAGAATCATCAGTTTTGTCATTAACAGCCGGAGTTAGTGTGAAATCATTTTGCCCATAGACCTTAAATAAGAGTCGAACGGGTCACACACAAAGTCTTAACCACAAATTAACAAAAGAAGGTAGCCTACACGTTCATCTGACTATTTAAAACAAATACATTGTGTAGCGTTAGGGCGTGAGGGGTCTGGTCTTGCAGGCAGGAGATGAAAGATTAATTTGACAAATCAATGGCAAAGTGTAGGCTCGGACTAGTAATTCCAAAGATAAAGTTCATACCCGTGATGAAAATTGCATGGCAAGGAAAATTAATCCAATGTAATGCGTCACCATCTTGGTCATTTCGTTGCAAGTTAATTCGCAGCCTCTGTCCTGTATTGTAAACCAGGCTATCGACAAACTTTATTGCGGTAAACACACCCACAAACCAGAGGGCTTTATGCTCATACCGCATGTGACGGGTGAGGTTAATAAGGCATGTCCCTCAAATCACCACAAATCCTTCAAACACCCAATAAGAAACGACACCCAATCAGAAACATCGCGGCTGGTGCCTCTTCATTAATATATAGATGGAACTAATAGCTATACAAATAGCCATGTCTAATTAATAATAATACATATTAGATTGAGACTAACCTCTCAATTTACTACCCAAGTTGTCCTCAATTACATTGGTGTACATTTATGTAATTTAAATAACTTGTGAAGCACAACTGGTGCTTCCAACCTACGGCATCCGTTCTTCAAATCATGGGTTTTTAAACCTACGGATCAATAACGTTTAATCTAAGCGAATGGGCACGTTGTATCCAACGGAAGACGTCGGGCGAAGCCGTAGGTTGACATTTATAAATATTTAATTGGTGTATGGTAGATTGGTTCTTGTGACGGAATCACAAAAATTATGGTCAGTATTTTTGTGGTAGCAAAATGTTTAATTTGTATCCACATGGCTTCTCTTCGTGAATACGTTATTAGCTACTGTCCTCAATCACTTAGTGAGCGGCCTTAGAAAGCAGTTTGGGCTCATGGGTAGTGCGCTCTGCCAATGTTGCATGCCAATCAAAACAATTGTTTTGTTGCGGAATATGTGCTGGACATAAAATTAAGTTTATTGGTGTGACAGTGTGCATGTTATTTTTCATATACCCAGACTATGAAAAATGCCTTAGCGAAGGCATTTAAATGTAATACAATTAACATGAGTAGCGACCACCTAATTTTGATTGTTTTAGTTGCGATTTACCAAAGTTTCCCACTTCACTAACGACCCTGCATCAATAGACTCCAGCTTCGGGAAGGCAGAGGCTGGGATTAATTGAACACACCGCATATAGAAATAATATTTTAATGTTCAAAAAGTTTGAAACCAACAAGCCTACAAAGCGTTACACAAACCACATGCTATTAAATCTATAAAAGCAGTCATCAAGTACACCTGCAGGCTACTAATCCTCTGACAAACGTCCGCTGCGGTCGCATGAATAAACACAAAGACTTGCCACCAACTGCATTTATCCACAAGACACATTTCAGACATCCAAAAGTTTCACAACCGCATTTCAAGACGCCTACACGATTTTAAATAGTGTAGGATGCAATTTGGGATTTGGATATAGTCCGTTTAGTATGAATGTGTCATCTTGCGCGTGTAGCCTCCCAAATCCATCCTAACAGATAGTCGCTTTTCGCTGGCACGTCAATCACTGTAGAGTTGCCCTCTAGACGTGTCCCTGTAGCAGAACACCCACCACCATAGGGATTAGAAGCGTGAACGCATTGCACTGCAAAGAAGCGCAGTCTCCTTTGGTGTTGGTGATGTTCGTGGTGGCTATGCGTCGGAACGTAGTGTTCACCGTGGAAGTCACGCCCGCTTTAGTAGTCACCGTCGGAGACTTCGTAGTCTGCGCGTGGCCCTGAAACAGGAGATACAGGGCATGTTGCGGACTATGCATGGGCAACAACAATAAATCTGAAATGTTTAGCAAACTGGGATAATTCAGTAGCAATTTCGTCCCATTAGGAGGGGAGCCTACAGGCCTATTAAATCTATGCCTACAGTTCGGTAGGTATTCTACACAAAACAGACGTGAGATTAATTAAATACAGTGTCTTAAATGGTTCTCGTAAATATTTAGTAGCCTATATATATAAAACCTATAGTGTAGTGGAATAGATTATGCCATTGTAAACCACACTAATTAAAAACAGCCCAAACCAAAGATCAGCGCAATAAACATCTAAAATATAAAGTAAATATGTAAAAGTTATTACCTCTAACACAAACAGCATGGCAATGAGAAGGAATCCAAATACTGCCACCATTGTAGTCATGTTTTAGCTGTGCGATTCCTCCCCAGTCTTAATTACGCGTGATTTGACTGACCAACCGCGTTTAATGAGGTGACGGAACGTGCGGATTTTATATCCCTACCAAATGTGACGTCAAATCAGTAAACTATATCAGTGGTTCCCAGTTTATTGTCTATATAAATATATGTGGGCCTAAATATGCTGCATTATCTCCCCCTTTGCCTAGATGTATAGTGCCTAACAAAACTGTCGGCGTGCAAATTAATAAATATTGTTTGCTTAGCCTAAAGAAAAGTATTGATTTTAAATTGTTATAGGCCCAACTAGTCCTATGGTGACACAAAGTTTTATGTTAAAACGACTGTTGTTGTATGGTTAATTTTTACTTTTTATGATTATTCACTGATTGTGAAATAGCTGGAATGCGGCTTTTTGGTTGTTAGCTGGAGATTCGTTTTTGGTTTTCTTTTCTAGTTTTTCTTATTCACTTCTTGTGTGGTTTTGACATGTTGGTTTTGTCGGTTCAGCATGCGAGCTCTTATCCCTTTTATCCCTTACCCTTTTTTCAAAGCTTCGCAATAAAAAGTCTGAAGTGATTTTGCATCTTATGCTAATGAGACTTATAGCGAGACATTACCCGTCATAAATGTATTTACCACAACGCAATTCAAGGGCATTTTGTCCGTCCGTTGTTACCGTTGTAATGGTTTGATCCGGAAGAAACACATTTAGTGTTGCTAGAGATCACGGTCGCTGCAGACAACCGTATCACAATTAAATAAACTGTCTTTTTTGTGTGGTGCAAAGTGATTGTTTCTTCATGCTGCTGTGCCGACTCTCAGCAGTGTGTCAGAGTGTAGCGAGATGTGGACCTGGCAGTACCCGGAGAGGCGCTCTACTCCGCTCCGCAATCTCCTTCAACTCGAGCCGCTGTCAAAATGTCAGCTCCGATGGCTCCGTTCAGCCTAAAGCCACTCAGGGACCAGGGCAGTACCGAGACAGTGTTCTGCTTCCCCGCACGGAATTCCCCACAAGTCTATCTGGACAGAAACTCCTTGACCGGGAGATGCAAATACAACGGGTAAAATCTGCCGTCTACTACCTAGCTAATGAACAATGCTAACTAGATAGCTTTCCTGTTAACAGCATGGTTTGTAGCCGAATTGTGAAGTGTCGGACGGATTGCCAAGATTCAAGACAGGTTTGCTGATTAGGCACTGTTAGACGAGTAATATTCGTGTTTGTTTTCTAGGTCTTTCTCAAAAAGGCAGACATTAACCAATTCGCCTCTGTTATGGCATACGAATAAGTCAGTGTATTGATTTATTTCTGTGCCTAGGACTGTGGCTTTGCAGAGCTCTACGCATGGCAGAGAGACAGGAAAGCCAAAAAGGAATACTGTCTTCATGATGGACCCCCATACGCCAATGGGGACCCACACGTGGGACATGCCCTAAATAAGGTATTCCGTAATTACTCTAAAGCCGTACCATCTTGGTCAAGTGTGCGTGTTTACTAAGTAGACTTGAAATCACCTCAAATCAATGAATTGGCTCTCACTCACAACACAGGCCCTTTTATGTAGCCTGTATGCTGTGGTGTTTCAGATCCTAAAAGACATCCGCAACCGCTTCGAGGTGCTGAGGGGCAGACAGGTCCACTATGTCCCAGGCTGGGATTGCCACGGGCTGCCAATTGAGCTGAAGGCACTGGGCGAGCTGGGCACCACTGGACTCAGCCCTCTGCAGGTCCGGCAAAAAGGTCAGTGGAGCAGAGAAAGCATATATTTACGGGTCACTTAGTGTGGACGGATGATGCGTCCTGGCTAAAAACCCAGGTGACTGCAACGGAAAGCCAGTTATGTGTGTGTGTGTGTGTGTGTGTGTGTGTCTCTGTTGTGTCTCTTGTTAAACTGTCTGCCCTCCTTTCTCTAGCACGGGAGTTTGCGGAGGGGGCGATTGCTCGACAGCGTGCTGCGTTCCAGCGCTGGGGAGTGATGGCTGACTGGGATAATTGCTACTACACCTTTGATGGGAGTTATGAGGCAGCCCAGCTCAAGGTGTTCCAGGATATGCACAGCAAGGTGGGATAAGGTTTATGCCCAATATAACACGGCGAATGGCTGTTCTTTGGCACAGCCAAAGGGCTGTTCTTGGGTACAGCCCTTAGCTGTGATATGTGGGTCATATACCACAAACGTCCAAACTGCCTTCTTGTTACTATAAAACAGATAATGACACATCTAACTAACTATTTAACGTCACTGCAAAGGACTAGTTACATTTGACTAATATAGCAGAATGTGTTATCCAGAGGTACAGTTAGTGCAAATATTTAATTATTGCTAGGTGAAACAACCATGCAACTCGGTATTAGTAGTAGAGCAAGTACATCCTACTCATGCCGGACGGATAACAAGTATCTGGATTAGTCCTGGTGTCACTTCCTGTGCGATTTACAGTCTTAATCCATAAATGTTGTAGAATTTAAACCAGCAGGAGTGAGTCACCACCTGTGGTACAGTCTCATATACATGTTTTTCTCAAGCCTCTGCTGGGGAACCTCAGACATTTCATGACTTCCATGTATTGCAGAGCTAGCACACCTGAATCAGCTTTTCTAGCATTTTTCAAGGCCTCGTCAACTTGATTCAGGTGAGCTCTTTAAAAGATACAACAGAATTGTGTGTTGGCAGGGGGTCCCCAGGAAAGGTTTGAGAACCATCGCCATAGACCATTGGGTACAGCCAATCAGCTATATGACATTTTGTTGTACTTTGTTAGATTGTGCTTTTTGGCCAGCCTGCCTCTCCAGATGACCGGACACGTTCTTAGTCTCCCTCTACATCTCAGGATCTAACTGTTAGTCTTCATGTTGTAATTTTTAGGGTCTGATTTACCAGGACTACAAGCCAGTGTTCTGGTCTCCTTCCACCAGGTAGGCAGTGCTAAGAGGCTTCTGCATATTACAAGTGTCCGCTACATATTTCACAATCCATCCTTTCATTCTTTTCCATCATGCCATGTCTTCTTCTCTCCTCCAGGACGGCTCTTGCGGAAGCAGAACTAGAGTACAACCCCCAGCACACGAGCAAGGCAATCTATGCCACCTTTGCCCTTTCCACTGTGCCCCCTAAGATGGCAGAAGTTGCAGGGGAATTGGGCAGTATTTCTGTGTTGGTGTGGACCACCCAACCATGGACCATCCCAGCCAACCAGGCTGTCTGCTTCATACCCAATGCCCAGTAGGTGTCGCCGTCAACAGACATCTACAGACTGCAAATTCACTAGATCCGCTACCGACATGGCTGTTTCTCACCCACAGGTACTCTGTTGTTAAGAGGGCAGATAGCTCAAAGCTTCTCCTGGTGGCCACCGACCGTGTTGCCAGCCTGACAACTCTGCTGGGCACAGAGCTTGAGAGTGTGGGCACCTTTACAGGTAAACTGGACACACACACAAACGCACATGGACACATGCTGGTGACGTGTGGGTCAGCTTTTTTTTCATCCACACCCCTGTCCGCAATTTCTAGTAACCCATCCGTTACCGCCCCGACTGTGTGTGTACAGTGACATTGTGAAGCCTCCACCTGACCCTCCACCCGCAAAATATAGAGAGTGCATTGCTCCATATGAATACTTCCCAGACAAGCAAAACTATTGTCTCCCAGCACATAGACTCTGTCAAGAAATGGAGTATATTTTCTTCCTGTTATCTCAGTGGGGAACTGTCAGGGCCCTTAGGATACATACAAATCTGTGTATATTTTTTTAAAATATATTATCACAATAATTTGGTTCATTTATTTATATGTATTTTTGTATTAATTCTAAACATCTTCCTATTGCATTTCTTCAATTTGTGTGGGAAAAAGAAAGGTTAATATCCAAGAGAAAATAATATCCATAGAAATGTTGGATATCTTGGTATAAATAATCTAGCTGGGCTCAACGCTCATTGACATTGACTTCAATGAGAGCAGTATTTTGGGACAACAGTCAAGTCAACCAATCACAAATTGTCTTGTAATAGGCGGGACAATTGTATGATGCCTCAAGGACCTCTAGAGCCAATAGGGAGCCTTATCTTGTTTTTGCTCACTTGAGCCCAGCTAGCCGGATAGCTTTTTGCAGTGAGTGTAGATCATGATGGCAGTCCTGGCTTTGTGACTGGTTGTTTTTTGCAAATGTTTCTTTGTAACGACGCAACAGTATTTTCCTGCTAGCGATATTTGCAACAGCTGTGTATGTGTTCTGCTTTTGTGAGCATGACTTGAGACCGTTTGACTCTGTTATCAAAGAATTGCTTCTACATAAGTCTCAAGTCATGTCCTGCTAACACAACACAGCCCTCTGCGTTCTTCATCTATATGAATGACATCAACTGAGGGCTTAGCTCCAATAGTCTCAGTTCGCCACTGTTCACGCCATGAATGACAAATACACAAACAAAAAACAATTTCCAAAGAAAAAGCCAATTTAATATGTATAGACTAAGTTGTCTGAAAGAAGAATATAAAACAATAGATCATAAATTATGTTTTGGTCCTGGATGAGAATTTGCTATGCCTTGAGATAAGTGAGTGATACATAGAATATTTTTAGTAGCGCTATCTTTTAATGAAGGGCATCACGCTGTGCGACAGAGAAATGTAGCATACTCTGAGGGGCACCGTACTGCCTAGTCCTCTCCAGAACAACAAATGAAATTGTGAAGCACGGCAATGTCATTTAACATCCACCCATCCCCAATTCCAGGTGCACAACTTGAGGGCGGTGTGTGCCGCCATCCCACCATTCCCGGGAAGGAGGTCCCATTGCTTCCTGCTAATCACGTGAACATGGGCAAAGGAACCGGATTGGTCCACACAGCTCCTGCCCACGGGATGGAGGACTTCACTGTGGCGTCAGACTTTAAATTACCAGTGGTGCGTTCTCTGTAGTGGACTGACGTAGCAATGAGTTTGACAGAGCAGCGTTCAACTTCCATGACATTCTGTTTCTTGATAAGCCGTCTCCGGAAACATTCTGGATTGCAGACTAATAGTTTGTGAGTCTTGGTGAATTGTCCGGTGACAACTGAACGGCTGGGTGTGTTTCCCTGCTGCAGGAGTGTCTCGTGGACGAGGGAGGCCGATTTACTGAGCTGGCGGGGCCTGAGTTGCAGAGTCAGTGTGTGATGACGGAGGGCAACGACACCGGTACGAGGGAACGATCGCACCCGAGTCCAGCGTGGTTCCGCCTCTATTCCTCCTTTTGAAAGCAGTTGTGTGTTCTCCTTGGCAGTGATCTCCATGCTGAAGGAGGCCGGTGCCTTGGTAAAAGAGGAGGCGTGCGTCCACAGTTACCCCTACGACTGGAGGAGCAAACAGCCTGTCGTTATCAGACCCAGCAAACAGTGGTTCATCGACATCACCAGTCTTAAAGACAAGGCTAAGGTATAAGTCACACTTGGCGCCAATCGTACAAACAGAGAGCCAGTTGCTTTTGTTTTTCCCCAAGTGATAATTTTTTCATGCTCGTTCATGTGCACGTAAAACAGGTCCCAGTCAGCCAGTTGGTCTAACCTGATTGGTCCTCGTTGTGCTCTCTCTGTGAGTGTGTAGGAAGTGCTGGCGAAGGTTCGTGTGATCCCAGAGTCGGCAAGGGGCAGCCTGTTAGCCCATCTGGACAGAAGGCCATACTGGTGTATCTCCCGCCAGAGGAGTTGGGGAGTGCCCATTCCTGTGTTCTACCACAAGGAGACCGGAGAGCCACTTATTAACAGGTCATTACACACACACACACACACACACACACACATACAATGAAGGTATAACAATTGATTACCACTTCAACATATGTATATATTAATTACCCCCCCCCCCCCCAAAAAAAAAAAAAACTCTTACCATGACAGCAAATTTTAACCCTGATACCAAATGGTGTGTAAGGACTAGCCAAATGGTGTGTACGGACTAGCCAAATGGTGTGTAAGGACTAGCCAAATGGTGTGTAAGGACTAGTCAAATGGTCCCAGAGATCTCTGACTTGGATCCTTTCCCCCTAGAGGGCACCAGAAGGGTTAATTAATATACACCATTGACTCGCAGTGCATCTGCCATGAGTTCAATTCCTGAACTCTACCGAACCTGCTTGGGAGTTGCTGTTATGAGGCAGGCCACAATTTGGAATCACAAATGACCCTGGTCAATTTCCCCCACGAGTTCACAGTAGCCAGAAAGCACTGACGTCGGAGGTTTGAGACTGCAGGTACACGCGAGCCTCCAACCCGCTCAGAGCGCTGTACTCTTTGCCCCTACAGACACACTGTATCTCACGTGGCCCAGCTGTTCTCTGAGAAGGGCAGTGACTGCTGGTGGGAACTGCCCCTGGGATCTCTACTGCCCCCTGAGGTGCTTCAGAAGGTGCGCTAACGGTTTATCATTCACGGGTCACAGAATATGGTTTGGCGATTTGAGGGGGTTTGTGAGGGCTAACGTGTATGTGTGTGTGTGTGGGTCCAGAGTAAAGCGGGAGACGTGACAGAATATGAACGTGGAGAAGACGTGTTGGACATCTGGTTTGACAGTGGAACGTCCTGGGCTGCTGTTCTTGAAGGTGAGGAGTTAGCCAAATTATCAAGTTGCGTACGACTGACAAGGCTTCCCACCCTAGTTATTACAGGCTTAGGATTCAAGGCGATGTATTGAGCTTGTGTAGTGTCAGCATGGGCCCGGCTAAATAGTTTGCTAGATGCCCACTTACCTACGCTCACACAGACAGTAATGCTATGTGTCTTCATGGCACTAAGCAGGTAATTAAAACTACAACATGCCAAGCACGCCATCCTCCTGGGACAAGGTGTATTGTGGGTAGTTGATGTGTTGAAGAAGTGGTCTTTCATCAGCATGCAGCCCTGTTCCCACTGAGGTTCTCGCACAGTTTCACCGGCTTACAAACCTTTTTTTTTGTTCCGATAATCTTGGAGACTGAATGTTTTTGCTGGGTCGTCTAGGAAAGCAGATTTCCTCCGTACAAGTAAACCACAGCCATTGTCGTGTCCCATGTGAGAGTAGTTGTTTTCAGAGATGGAGACGGTCGACGCTGAAGCTGAGTCACGGCTCAGCTGGCTCCCTGCGTCCCTACGCAGACCTCTGGTGTCAGGTTAACCCCCAGCACACTTTCCTACCTTCTTATGTACTTAACCGGGTATCTCCCTCAAGCTCTCTGACTCCCTACCTCTCGTCCTCTTTCCTCAGCATGTTGGAGTATGTTATGGTGTGGCTTTCTGTTAGCATTTAGTCCCTGACTGTGCTCCTTCGTGACCAGTCAGACGTCTATCTCCAAAGAAAATCTCCCCCTGAGAGACTAATGGCTGTATCTTTGCTATTGCTTGAGGACACTCCAGCTTCTACCCCGAGTTTCTCAATGACTTTCATTTCAATTGCAGCAATTTCTATCTCTCTGCGGACGTTTCCTGCCTCTGAGGAGTCCATGAAGTGTCCCTTCGACTAACCCTTGGACATCTTTAACTGGTCGGGGCGCGCCTCCTATAACGCACAACAATCTGTTCGTCTTGGTGTCTCTTCTGTCAGAGTCGAACCGGAGGGCGGACGTGTACGTGGAGGGGAAGGACCAGATAGGAGGCTGGTTCCAGTCCTCTCTGCTCACCAGCGTTGCCGTGCAGAAGAAGGCACCCTACAAGTCAGTCAAAGACATTCACATCTGTGACCTTGAAGATCTGTGTTTTTAGCCCTGCGAATGCCTGAACACCTTTGTCCCTCAGGGTTCTGGTGATCCACGATTTCGTGGTCAGCGAGAAAGGTGATAAGATGTCAAAGTCGTTAGGCAACATTGTGGACCCAGATACGGTCATCAACGGAGGGGAGGTAAGAGACAGTGTGAGACCCACACTTACCAGAGAAACCCATGCACTCACCCCTGAGGTGCTGTCAGGGCCTCTTTGTCTCCCAGGGCCTCAGTGTGTCTCTGTCCCTCAGGGCCCCATCTCCTCTCTGTCTCCCAGGGCCCCTCTGTGTCTCTGTCCCTCAGGGCCCCATCTCCTCTGTTTCCCAGGGCCCCAGTGTCTCTGTCCCTCATGGCCCCATATCCACTCTGTCCCTCAGGGCCCCAGTGTGTCTCCTGCCTATGGGGCAGACGTGTTGCGTTGGTGGGTGGCGAAGTCCAACGTCTTCTCCGAGGTCCAAATAGGCCCCGCTGCCCTAACCTCCGCCAGAGACAACATCAACAAGGTGAGTCTGGTTGAGTCTCGCGTGGTGGTCCTCCTCCGTACCCGTTTCTCCACGCCGACACTGCTGTGGTAACTCCTCCACCCGTCTGTGTTTCCAGTTGAGGACCACCCTGAAGTTCATGCTAGGGAACCTGCAGGGCTTCGACCCTCGGACTCAGGCAGTGGACCCTAAGGAGATGCACTACATTGACCAGTACCTGCTACATCTGCTTCGGAACTACAGCATGAAGATGACTGACGCTTACAATGACTTTGACGCCGGCCGGGCCACTCGTCTCCTCCAGGGCTTCATCACCAGAGACCTCTCCAGCTTCTACTTCAGCATCGTCAAGGACAGGTTGGCCGTCTCGCCGGGTGGAGTCACCACGGATGTCATAGCGTGATGTGGCGTTGCGTCTAATAGTCCCTGTCTCCCCGGCCCAGGCTGTACTGTGACCCGCAGGACTCCTTGGGTCGGCGGTCCTGTCAGACGGTTCTCGCGGAGGTTCTGGACGGGGTCACCCGCTCAATCGCTCCTATCCTGCCTCACCTGGCCGAGGAGGTCTACTTGCACTCCCCGGGACATGAAGGTGCGACCGTGGCAGTGTGTGTCTGTGTGTGTGTGTGTGTGTGTGTCTCAGTGACTCTGAAAGTCTGCATGATGCCTCTCCAGGGAGGGAGACCCTGTTCAGGAGTGGCTGGATTAAAAGCAGTCCCGTGTGGCGAAGGCCAGGATTGGAGGAAGCCGTGGAGGGCGCGTGTGCGATTCGGGATTCCTTCCTGTCCTCTATACACGGACGCAACGCCGCAGAGTATGAGCTGACCGTTGAGATCGAGCCTGGCCTCCTCTTCGAACTCATGGAGGTGAGGGAGGTCTCTGAGCATTCCTCAGAACCGCGGGACCCCCAACAGCTGAGCCGTAGTTGTATGGACGTGACAGACCTTGAGGTCTCGGGGGGGCAACATCAGGTCACATACTCATAACAGTTTTCGTCTAATGTCCCAGTCTCTGCAGGAAGAGCCTACTTCCTCTCACTCCCAGCTGACCGAGCTGATGATGTCATCGCGGACCACCCTGACCAATGCTCTGCCACGAGACATGAACCCGGATGCCCTCATCAGCCAGGGAAACTTCCTCATCAACCTGGAGGGTGAGTGCCAGCCAAGCCGCTAGCGCTTAGCTAAAGCTAGCACCCTGCCAACACTGGCTACTTATAGCTACAATACTAAAATGAAGCCAATCAAGGTTTAACCCTAGCCTTGGTTGCATTCACTAGACGCCATACGTTAAGTTCACTTGCGGAATAAGAAAACCTTTGTATTGCAAAGCATTCCTTCAGTGGTTTACAGCTGTGCTCGTCCATGCGTATGGATACCTCTGTCCAATCAGGCGGGGTTATCCGTGAGGACAGTGCGTACCAGGTAGCAGCAGTGCCCACCTCCATGGCCCGGTGCCCAAGGTGTCGCCGGTACACGTCAGAATCCCCGGACTGCCCCTGCCCACGCTGCCAGACGGTCCTCACCCCGGCACAGTGATGGCCCCGCCCGCTCCCCGTAACCACCACGACCTGCAAATAACCTTTCAACCCGGTCGGTTGGCTTAAACGCTGGGAAGACGGGTGTTGCTATGGATACTGGCCACCTGACCCGGCATGTTGCTGCTGCATGTGGTGAGGGCGGATGATTGACAGGACAGGGTTCCTGAAACCGAGCACTCATTTTGTCCTTGTTTATTTGAAAGACCAGAGAATTGTGTCCCAAGAGCTATCGCTTTCCGGTCGATATGACACCTCTCCCAAAGGGCAAACGTCTGTGAGGATTTTAGAGATCTTTTTGGGAACGAGAAACGTATTGAGACTCCGCGGCGCTGATAAAACAGAGGATACCTACTATCGAGAATCAAGTCCTTGGGCGGACATGAGGTTGGATTGTTGTGTGGGTGTGTGTGTGGCTGTGTTAAGAAGTTACAGGATTCTTAGTTTTTTTTGTATTCAATAAAGTCATAATGTAACTGTGTGACAATGAAGAAGACGAAATATGTTTGAATTCTTTTTCAAGTTATGCTTGATGGTTGGTGATTTTACCTCCATATGTTTACTCCTGTATAATACTCCTATCCCTGTAAACTATTAAGTCTGTTGAATAAAGAATGATCACTAAAATGTGTCATTTTTCCTGTCATTTATCAGCCTTTGAACTTACAAATTTAACCAGACATTAAAACTTCAATGTAGTCTGTCGAAGTACGGTTATGCTAAACAAAAGAAATATATATAAATAGGGTTATACAAAAAAAACAAAAATCCATAGTGACCTACATTAATATTCTAAAAATGATTTGAACAAGATGATTTACAGATTAAACATTGGCAAAATGTGTAACCTGGGATGTATTCAGTTGCATATTTATTTTCTGTATGTTTTATGGTTCATAAGACAGACATTTTGGAGATGTTTCCAACTTCTATCCCAGACCGAGCCTGAAAGATGAAGACCAGTGCAACACTTCTTTCTCGTTGTTTGTCTACACTGAGGTTGTCGTCAGCCTGGGTGTCCAGCAACAGGACACGACAGCATGTACAGGCACAGCTTGCACAAGGCTGCGGTCAGTGTGTGTAAATAACCCCAAAAAAACAAGATACTCAACTGTCTGTCTCCTGTAGAAATAGAACAAATAGAAAGGGTCTACTCATTCTACATGAGACAGGCAAGGTGTATGGGTTGCTTTCTGAATAATTAAATGTCCCATGTAGCCCCTCTGACTGGATCGTATATCTCAGGGAAAAAAAACACAGCACATACATGGGCTAATAGGTTAAGCTGAGAGACAGGAACAAAGTCGAAGATTACACATCCAACACAATAGCCCATCAAGACAATAATTTCCCGTCCAGAAATGCAGACTTTAACAAATCCATATGTCCGGTTTCTTATTTAAGTAAGCATACAATTAGTGAGCATTACATAACAAAAAATATGAATAAAAGGCAATTTATCTTTTCCTCCCTACAATTATTTAGATTGAACACTTCAACCAAACACAAGCTTCTGTAGTCTCCTAATAACAGGGTACCTCTCCTTCCTGTACTGTACATGATATTTTAGGATTATAGACATTTTTCACACTAGCACTCAGTCGATCCCATCCTGGACGCTAGCAAGGAGAGCAGAACCGAAGTTAAAGAGAAGCCATTTTGTCTACATTCTCTTGCTTCTATTCTTTTCCCTCCCCAGTACCCCCCCCCCCTCACCCCTAGTAATCACATCCCCAATCTCCCTTCTCTCAGTCCTCTCCCTGCAGGACGTCCACAGCCTCCAGTAGATGAAGTGCCAGGCTGTACTGGCCATGGTTTTCCGGAAGAATCTCTATGAGGCGGCTAACCAGCCTGCTGGTCCGACTCAGGGGCACAGACTGGCATGCCAGTTCACTGGGGTCCTGGAGATCACACACACACGAAGAACAATTAATAACACCAGTAAAGAACACACCAATAGGGATCTAAATGACAGTTCCTAAATATGGGGGTGACAAAGAACACTTTCTAGATGGCTAGTTAATTGGTTCCATACCCTGAAAACAGTCTTTGGGCCAAGAGAAACTAGGTAACTAATCTAAGGTCCGGTTTGTGTTTAAGTGCCATTTCAAACATTCCCAAGGCGTAAGTCTACTAGCTTCAGACAGATGCTTTTATGATAGATATATAGAGAAATAATATAATTAAAAGTGTCATATCACAAATAGCGTTGATAACAACAATACAAATAAGGTAAAAGGTTCTAACGTGTACAGGTACACCATAACATGGTACCCAGAGGTCCGCCTCACCATTGCCTTGAGCCAGGTACAGAGAGTGGGGGGGAGGCGGGCCAACAGCTCCATGGCCGGCTGGGTCTGTGTTTGACTGTGGAGCAGGGAGTAGCTCAGCCTCTGGCCCGTTAGAACCAAAAGCTGGGAGCCCAACACTTCCTTATCCTCTACCTCCATCATCACCTGGCGGACGCAAAACACCCACAAAAACACACACTTCACTTGTGAAATTATTTGATTTCTTTGCACTCGGGGCCGGATCTAGGCATAAGCGACATAAGCGGTCACTTAGGGCCCCTGACCGCTAGGGTAGAGGGGGCCCCCTAATAAAATTTTGCTTAGGGCCCCCAAAAGTCTAGAGCGTGCACTGTTTGCACGTATCACCGTCCGTAATATGATTTATGTTTCCGTATGCCCCTCGTGTTTGCCCCCGCTTAAGTGTGCCTTTGTGTTTGAGACCATATACTCGGATGTCTATTGAGGTACCGGCCGGGTTCTGATGACCCACCTGTTCGGCCTGGGCGTCCAAGCCCTGGTTGTACAGCTCACAGACCAGGTGCCTGAGCAGGATGTCGGGGCTGACCTGCAGCAACAGGCCCAGGTCCAGACACAGAGAGGGCCACGTCTTGTCCCCTGGCCCACAACCCCTCTGGGCGGAGGCAGGATCCTCCCCAGCCTCCACCTGGTTCTTCACCCAGCCGTTCAACACCCTGAGGAGGAACTCCTGCCGGACGGAGACCAAGCCGGGGTCCATGTCCCCACTGGGCATCAGCTGGATGGACGTCAGGTCTCTGAAGAAGGCGTTCTTACCCTGGAAGAGGAAAAGGGCTGGCGGTGAGGACAACGCACCGGATGTTCCTAGGCGTTGGTGGACCCGCCGTGCGTCTCGCCTCACCTTGCTGTCGAAAAGGCTGAGCGGTTTGACCCGGAGGCCGAAGGTCATGGCGGCGTGTAGCAGCGAGGCCAGGAGACAGTGGTGTTGTACCAGGGGGTAATGAACGCCCTTCTGCTCCAGGGCCAGTTCTGCTATGGAGGCGGGACCCTCCGCCCCCCCCCACACCTCCTCCACACACAGCTCTGGAGGGGTCACCTCCTCCACCCCAGAGTCCGCCTGCACGGGGGGGGAGGGGCACAGAATTACCAAGGGTCAGTACTCTCAGAGTCAGAACCGCACCTCCAGTCCAGACACCCTACGGCAGTGAGTGTTCCCGCTTGCAGCAAATATAACACAACGCCCCGGCGGTGATCGGGTTCCTGGCTGGCAAGGTGATCGGGTTCCTGGCTGGCAAGGTGATCGGGTTCCTGGCTGGCAAGGTGTCGGGTACATTGCCTGCGGCACCGGTGTTTCCGCGCCGTGTGAGGAACACGCTTTATCTGTGCAGCCGTGCAGGTCAACCCCTTAATCTGCCCAACTGTGTGCATTCTGCCGTTTTTTTTTATCTGTACCTCCATCAGAATCTGCAGCAGCTGAACGCAGGAGCCCATGAATGATGTCACAGCAACGTCTCCCATTCCCACTTCCTGAATGCAGACACAGAAGGACCACAGGTTTTTTCACGCTGGCTTCCGCCGACAATCACAACGTAACAGTTCCCAGTGAGGCATGCAGATAGTTAACTCCGACCTGGATTTAAATACTTGTTTCAAATGTCTCAATTGCTTTCTCATACATTTAAATGAAATTATTATGAACAAACTAACGTAGAATGATGTTTTAATTGATTTGGAAATCCCTTTGGAATATACCATACACGATCAGCTCCTAAACACATGAACAAGTAACACAGACTGGACATGTAGCCAGGACATTGTTAACACTGTAAGATAAGTGCCCTGGGATCTTTAATGACCACAGACAACAGCCAGGACATCTGGTTACTTTTGCCATTGATATTTCGACCAGATGGAAGAGTGCCCCCTACTGGCACTCCAACACCACATCAGGAAGGACCGGGTCACCCCCCTGAATATTTCTTTCTGTCCAGCCAGTGTGAAATGCTGCAGACTTGTTACTCATAATAAATAAATATCCAGAGAAGGCACAAAGAAATACCAAATACTAAAATATACACGTATGTAAACCCTGGTCTGTTTTGTTTTGGCTATATGGCCGGAAATGCTCACCCTCCTACACAGACGATCCTTAGGGGCCTTTCCCACCTGTGAGAGGAAACCACAACGGATGACTCATTGGAGCGCTTTAAAGAGACCTGATGAATCACGATCATGAAGCACTATTCATCATTCAGAACCCTCTCAGACGCAAACACATTCAGCTCACCTTTTCTATGAGGAAAGCAGAAGCGGAAAAACGTTTAACGATGAATGTGTTCCACATCATTGAGGCGATACCTTCAAGAGGAACAAAAGTCTTAAATCACAAACCACTAAGGTATAAATTGAGGATAAACTGCAGACACACAAATGAGATACTGACTCTAATAGTCTCACCTAGCTGGATGTGAGGACTGGAGACCAGCTTCAGGTGTTCCACTGCCCAACACAGATACCTCCCCTCCTACCAACAGACAAAACAACATATTATACAACTGAAATC
>JACXGK010000586.1:32645-49431 GCA_016801125.1 Novumbra hubbsi
TGGGTGTCTGTTGGAATGTGTATGGATGTGGGTGTCTGTTGGAATGTGTATGGATGTGGGTGTCTGTTAGAATGTGTATGGATGTGGGTGTCTGTTGGAATGTGTATGGATGTGGGTGTCTGTTGGAATGTGTATGAATCTGGGTGTCTGTTGGAATGTGTATGAATCTGGGTGTCTCTTGGAATGTGTATGGATGTGGGTGTCTGTTGGAATGTGTATGGATGTGGGTGTCTGTTGGAATGTGTATGAATCTGGGTGTCTGTTGGAATGTGTATTGTGTGAGGGCATCGTTGCAACCTCTGGGTCTTTGTTCCACTGCACTACATACTCCCAGCAGCAGTGGGCAGAGAGCAGGTCAGGAGAGAGGGAGTCTGGGAAACGCTGACATACAGACACCAGCAGCTCTGGAGCAACACAGGAGCAGCCTGTTAATACCTCAACAACCAACACCGCTCCACGTGGAGGAACTGTCTTTAGTGGCCGACGGAGAACCCACTCACCTGCTGCCCTGGTCAAATCTGCATCCTGGTGGCTCCTCTCGCCCTCCCCCCGCACTGTCTGGAACGGCTGTTCTGGGGTGTCGGCCTCCCCCCTCCGCTGCAGCATGTCCCTTAGCAGTCCAGGGACCAAGGCCTGCCTGAACACCCACTTAGCCACACTGTCCGCTATACTGCCTGACAGGGAGACGACAGGGGAACAGAATGGCAACTAGTCACCGGCACTGTGTGGGTTTGAATGGCAATGGCATCATCAGGTATCCATCCAGTACCTCTGCCACCCTCCAGCAGGGATTTGACTGAGCAGTGTGGGGTGGCGCCCCCTTGTGTTCCCTGAGGCAGAGGCATGCACAGCAGGGTCTGCAGAGCTAACACATCCTCGAGCTGTCTCACACACACCGCCCACTGTTCCAGCTCCAATGACACCGCCTCCCACTCCGACTGGAACTAAAACACACACACACACACAAAGAGTCAGTGACAAGGCAGAACCGACAAACGGACACCAAATGGACCAGTGCTACACCTGGTAGGCTGTGTGTGTTACCTTGGCTTGGGCCAGGCTGGTGATGTTGGCCTTGGCAGCGTGGTGAGACACTATCGCAGCCAGCAGGGCCGCGGCGGCACTGGGGGACTGAACGCACGCAGAGCGCACCTGCTGCCACCAGGGGGAGACACACTGCAAGTCCCAAGACTCCTCCACCGCGCCTAACGAGACGAGGAAGAAACACACCGCGCCGCTGAGCTGCGACTGTACGGCTGACCGCTAGCGGCCACGCAGGACAAGGCCGCGCCTGGCGGAAGACGCGCTCACCTTTCATGGAGCTGAGGGTCGTCAGTAGAGAGTGCAGGTGCCTGGCGATCTCTGGTCGCTTCAGGACTTCCTTCTCTCGGTTTAACCACACGCTCAGCAGCAGAGACTGATGGAACAATTCCATTTCAAACAGTGCTTTCTCCTATACCCAAATCTCTCTCTCCTTCCTCCTTCAATCGTACTCCCCCACCCTCACCAGTAGTTGTTGTGGGCTGATCTTGGTCTCCTGCAGTTTTTCGCAGACCTTCTGTAGAGGGACCTTTCCTGTCAGACAGCCCCAGAACAGGAAGCTCCCTGCAGGGAAAGAAAAGTAAAACCTGTAACGCACCGATAGATAACCGGCATGTCCGGTGGAGCCTGGCGTTCAGAACAGCAGCGTAGTAGGTTTGATTCCCATGGAGGGACAGGATGACAAGGTATGCAGACGCCAGTTATGTATGTACAGTGAGTCACTCTGCTAGGTGACTTAAAGGTCATGTAAATGTTATAGTGTGTGTGTGTGTGTGTGTAGGTGTGGTGTCGATGCGTTTTCCTCCTACCCAGCTGGGTCCAGTCTGCGTCGGGTCTGTGGACCACGCTGATCTCCTCCCCCTTACACTCCACCTGGGACAGGAAGGTCTGGACAGGAAGTGATGCGTCGGGGGAGTCCTGGGCGAATGAGACGGAGTGTCGGGAGCCAGAGGTGAGCTGTGTGTAATGCTGCAGGGTGACGGAGACGCGGGCCAGTTCCTCCTCCAACCCTTCTACGCCCTCCCACTGGAAGCAGGAAGACACAACAAGAGTCCTTGCAGGTGTCTTAACACGCTTGTTGTTGAATCGGGATCTGCCTGCTGTTCTTAATGAAGCAGGATCAGTGTGTGTGTGTGTTTGTGTGTGTGGTGGTTGTGTACTCACAGTTTCAGAGTGTGTGTTTGTGGTGTCCACTGTAAAGTGGAGCTGGTGGATGTCTGTGTAGAGCTGGAGCAGTTTCAGCTGGGAGGAACACAACTGAAGCAACACTTCATCTACCGCCTCAGGGTCTACAGACAACACACACACAGGCTTTAACAAACACAAAGGCATTGAGATATACAGTATTGATATACAATCATCTTCTGTGAATGATTCTAATATTCCTTCTCCAGAAAAAACATCCAGAAGCACAGGGTACCTTGGGCCTTGAGACTGGCCAGTAAGGACCCGGTGATGCTGGTCAGACAGGAGACTGGAGCACTTTTATTGCCAAGCAGAGACTCCAGAGCCTGTGAGAGACACAAAGAGCAATAAGAAACTGTGAACAACATTCCCCTGGATATGCTGATCTCCCAGTGTGTGTGTGTGTGTGTGTTGACCTGTTTCTTAACGGCAGGGTGTTTGATGTCCAGCAGTATACTCTGGGCCTCACTCTCCAGGATGCCTGGGGAGAGATGGTCAAATGTAAGAAGGAGCTGTTACCCCAGTTCCTCCGTGCTCCCAAACCCCCCATCCATCATACCCGGGTCTCACCAGGGGTCATACCACGGGCATAACCAGGTCATGCCCGGGTCACACCAGGGTCATACCCGGGTCACACCAGGGTCATACCCGGGTCACACCAGGGTCATACCCGGGTCACACCAGGGTCATACCCGGGTCACACCAGGGTCATACCCGGGTCACACCAGGGTCATAGGAGGGCCATACCCATGTCACAACAGGTTCATACCCGGGTCATACCCATGTCACACCCATGTCACAACAGGTTCATACCCGGGTCGTACAGGGTCATACCGGGGTCATGCAGAGTCATACAGGGTCATACCCGGGTCATACAGGGTCATACCGGGGTCCAGCTCTCGGTTCTTCAGGAGCGTGGTCAGCCTCTTCAACAGGTGCATGTCCTTTGCCCTCTCGCTCTTCTTGTCACTGACACACAGGAAGTGAAATCACAACGTCGGATCGCCCAAGAAACGTACTCCTGTCATTGTGCTGACGTGCCAGACTACAACGCATGTCAGTGTGTGTGTGTGTGTTCACCTGAGGGCCAGATGGAAGGGGACGGTGATTGTGCGGAGGGTTCCTGTAGCAGGGTCAAACAGACACACCTGTTGTGTGTGAAGCTGCCAGCCTTGACTGGTCACACTATTAACCCCCATCAGCCGGTAGCCAGCAGACAGCAATCTGACACACACACGCGCAAATGAATGGTTACTGGTTGTCTGGTTAAGATACACACAATCAAAGCCGTGTGTGTGTTTGTGTCTCTCTGGAGAGGTGTGTGTCTCTGTGTGTGTGTGTGTCTTGAGTGTGTGTGTACCTGCAGTGCTTCCCGACAGTGAAGGCTCCTACTCTGGGCCCCTGCTGCGTGCCCCACACCTCAAGGATGCCCCGCCTCGGGGCGTAGATGACCAGGAACTGGGCGTGGCGTCGTGGAAGGGGGGCGGAGGGGGAGGACTCGCGCTCCCCTCGTCCCTCTGACACCTGCACCCAACCCAGCTGGGCGTCCCGGTAACCTGGGGCACAGAACACCTCCTCAGAACGCCAGACACGTCACACATCTCAGCGGTCAGTTAATGGCGGCCATTGAAGGGAACTGCGTCGCTCTGTCTCTCACCCTTCCACATGCGGACGGCTATCCCCCTGCCCACGTCCAGCAGCATGATCCTGCCAAAGTCGTCCGTGACCCCAGCCAGGGTGTTGCAGGGGGAGAGGCAAATGGATTCCCCGTGGCGCCGCGAGTCAGGTAGACCGAATCTGTGGAGAAAAGGACAGGCAAGGGTTAATTTAATGTCTAATACCATCCGAGTGAGGCATTAAAAATCCAATACGATCCGAGTGAGGCATTCGTTTGTGCGTGCACAACAAAAACATCTCAGCCCTTCTAGTTAGTGACGGTGCTGGTCACCTGACTGCCAGAGGCGTGGCAGGCTCCACCTTTGGCTTCTGTTTATGAGTGGTCTCCTCCTCACGCTGCTTCTTCCACCCCAGCCAACCACTGATGGAGACACAGGCAGAAAGAGAGAGCAAGAGTGAGCATTGAGAGAGATGAGAGTTAAGACACAACGAAGAGACAAGACAGAGCAATGACAGAATAGAAGGCAGAGGGGAAAAAAAGGCTACAGAGAGAATGAGGTATTACAGGGGAAAACTAGAGTAATAAGGGAGGAAAAGGTATGGGATGGTATGCCACAGTTATACTTAATGAGGTCTAATCCGAAATAAGGTGCTTCTAAGGCACCAATCAGGGGGTAGGATAGAAGAACACGTCCAAGGCTTCGAATATCCCCCGGAACACAGTACAGTTCATTGATAAAAAAAAATTGAGAATAAATCCAAACTGTGAATCAGTCTAGAACAGGCTGTCCTCGAGGAAACTAGTCAGGAACGCCAGGAAGAGGGCTAAGGAAAGGAGTAACTTCTGGGGCTAAGCTGGAACAACTTTACAAAAGTGGCCATAGTGGGATAGTGGCAAAGAAAAAGAAACACCCATAAATTCTTGGCAAGATTTTGACAGAAGACATGTGGAAAACTCTGTGACCAAATGGAAGAAGATTCTATGGTCTAACAGAGCATTTTGACCACAATGCTAGGCTCCATGTTCGGCGCAACCCTAACACTGCACTTGATCCTGAGAACACAATCTGGTCCATGAAGCATAATGGCGGCAGCATCGTGCTTTGGGGATGATTTTCAGCAGGATAATAGGTAGAATATTAGTAAATGCTGCCAAATGAACCTCGACCGAATATCAACTAATGATTGTGAATACATATGCAATCAATTATTTACTGTTTTGAATTTGTAAAAAATGTAGGTTAAGTTGTATATTATATTTTTCACTTAGGACATAATGCATTATGCAAAACTCCTAATGAAATTAATTTACATTCATATGGTAGCAGAATAAAATGTTGGTTAGTCAAAGAGAGGTAAATACTTTGGAGAGCCACTGTATTTAACATTGATTAGACTGCAGGGTGTTGTGTAAAGCTGCGGAAATGCTGGTCTTTTGAGTCAGTAAAGACACGCACACATACACACACTCGCAACCAAAAAGGGACACAAAAACACTTACCTGGCGGCACTAAACAAGGCTGAGGTGAGTTTGCTGGCCACAGCCAAAGCCACATGGGATAGGAGAGGCTGGGAGGTCCCCTGGAGAGAGAGAGGGGGGGGGGGCTTAAACTGTTTCTGTTTATTTTGGAACGAGTAACAATGACATTTAGGGCTACTTTACATTACGCTACATTTTCCGAGACTTATGGAAGATATCGATGTCGATCCTACTGAGGTAGTGTGCGCCACATGTGTGATAGAGAACCCCTGGAGTGTTGCAGGTGTATAGACAACTGTGTGGGAACTGTCTCAAGCATCTGGTGAAACGCTGTGGGAATGATTGCGCAAACCAGAAGAGCATTTCTAGGGTCTTCATTTTTCTCGCTCGTAATACGAACAAGCCCTCGGTCAGAGAATGCATGAGGCGAGGAAAAAGATGGCCGCCGGACCGCCACCAACACACACCTCTATGGCGTAGTAGAAGCCCGTGTAGGGCCCTCCCCCGACCGTGATGTACTGACTCATAGCGGGGGGGCTGCCCTTCACTGAGGCATGGAAACCCCCCAAGATAGACGCATTCTTCATCTGGTCAAACACACACAGGGTCATTATCCCTGGGGAGGGACAGAAATAATGGGGGTTAGTGGCATCTGGCAACTTTATTCACCGTAGTCATCCCAACAATTCCTCTCATCTTCTGCTCATTCTGCTCTCTCACCTTCTTACTCTCTCTGTCCTCTTTTCCTCACCCGCCTACCCCCCCACTCCCAATCAATCTACATGTCCATCCTCCCCCCCCTGGTCCCAATCAGTCCACATGTCCATCTCTGACGACCCTCTCCTCGCCTGTTTCTTACCCACGCTGCTGTGGTCTACGATGGCATCCATGTCCTGAAGACCCCACTTCTTGTAGGCAAGAGGGGGAGGCTGGACCACCTCACTACCTGCTGCTGTGGCTGAGGGGGAGAGACAGAGAGGGAGGGAGGGAAAGAGAGAGGCACAAAGGAGGAGTGAAAGTTTAGGATTGAGAGGCAGGGTTTGGTGGAAAAGGAATGGAGTGTATAACAAACAAGTAAAATATGTGGAATAATAGTATAGTAAAATAGTACACTAAACTTACTATACTAATACAGTTAAAGACAGGCTTGTGTGCATGTTTCAGTACCTGTATCCTTCCTGGCAAACTCTGTTCACCCAGACAGCAAATACAGAATAGGGTTATATTACTATTAAAGAGCAATTACTGTGGTACTACAACTAGTTTTACTACTAATACAGATACTTGTACCACTATGACTATTATTTCTACAGGTGATACTAGCACTGCTACTACCACCGCCACCACCGCCACACCTGCTACAACTACCAACAAATACATGATTTCTACAGCAGTCACTAACAGCCTATTATTACTACAAAATAAACATGAACAACCTAATAACAATGTTAGAATAATCATTCTAATTCCATCACCAAAAACACAATATTACCACTTATGCTACAGCATGCACAGCCAGCTTCAAGCCCACTTACAGTATTTCAATAGGAGTGAGACTTGGGCTTTTTGACAGATGGCCTTACATTCTCCTCAACAATTCTCTGGTACAACGTGGAATTAATGGTTGACTCAATGATGGCAAGTTGGCCTAGGCTTGTGGCTGCAAAGCAGCCCCAAACCATAATGCCCCCCGTCTCAAGTAGTTTTGGTCTTTACTCAGGTGTTGTCTGGCAGACAGACAGACACACACAAAGACACCCACACACGCAGAGACACCCACACACACATAGAGACAGACAAAGCGGTACCTCGAGCAACCTGGTTTCTACAGGCGCGTAGAGACTGAAATAGGCTGAAGCCATCTATGGTGACCAGAGCTTCTGGGTAGAGTATACTCAGCTCCTCGTGCTAGCAGAGACAGACAATGGATCATAAACATGTGTCAGGATCCCAGGCCCAGATGACGGTCTGTGTTTAATGTATGCTATAGCAGTACCTGCTCAGTGACCCCGGGGTGGCGAGGGATCTCGTAGGTGCGACACTTAAGCCTCAGAACACGGTCCTCGTTCAACAGCTGGGCTAGGAGAAGGACCCCTGTCTGACCAAAAGCACAAAACCACAGTCAGGAAGAAATACTGCTACCCCAGCAGCCGGAGTCTCAGTGACGTGCTGCCACCCAGGCAACACAAGTAAATACTGCTGTACCTCGGTGTAGAAGCGAACACAGCCAGAGGAGAAGCCCACTACAACACAGGTCCAGTCTGGCCGGCCAGTCGAACTCCTGAGTGCAGACAGACAGATTGAGTTAAACTGCATCCATACAACACAGACAGTACAAACATACCCTGATACACTCTTACACACAAACACAGGTAGGAATTGGCACACGCACAAAAGCCTTACCTCTTCTGACTGGCCAAAGGTATACATATGACACTGCTGACACCCTCCCTGTGGACACACACACACACAGTCAGTCTGAAGCATTTTATTTTAGGCATCTCATTTTATTTTTGTGTTTCCTCGCCTTCTCACCCCTCCTCCCCCTGTTCTCTCACCCCTCCTCTTTTATCAGCCTTCCCCCTCCTCCTGTTCCCTCAGCCCTCCTCCTCCAGTTCCCTCAGCCCTCCTCCTCTGGTTTCCTCAGCCCTCCTCCTCTGGTTTCCTCAGCCTTCCTCCTTCTTTTCCCTCAGCCCTACTCCTCCTGTTCCCTCAGCCCACCTCCCCCTGTTCCCTCAGTCCTACTCCTTCAGTTCTCTCACCCTTCCTCTGTGCTGAGAGTTCCACTCCAGGATACAGCCAGATTCATCTCCTCTCTGCCTCCATCATCTGTCCGCCACTTGGCTGCAGGGGAAAGTAGAATGTCAGCACATCAACAGCAGTGTATCTGTGTCACTGGAGAGAGCTGATGTATTTGGGAACATAAAAGACATTCAGGTGTGAAGAGCAACAATAGCATTGCCCCAAAGTAAATCAGAGTTTTCAGTCCAGGGCTTTGCTTTGCTGAACATCTGCGTTCAGTTCAAATTATTAGATGTTGTGACTTACCAAGACTACATTTTCTCAATTATTAAGAGCATATGTAAGTTTAAGACGTGTGTCTGTGTGTTTCTTAAGGGACAGACCTGAGAGAAACACAGCCTTGTGGTTCTTGGCGATGACCATGAGGTCAGAGCAGGGCGACAGAGACACCACACAGTCCTGCAGCCAGGGGGCGCTCACGGCCCCACCGTCCGCCTCCTCCACACCCTGAGGAACACAACAGGGACCAAAGCTCACAGGGCTCAGGCGGCTCCGGTAGGGTGCTATCTGATTCCGCGTTCAGGACCGGGGCTATTATGAGGAAGGTAGACTGGAAGAGAGGCTACTGGGGAAGTAAATGGGGGGAGGGAAAGTGAATGGGGGGAGGGAAAGGTGGGAGTGCATAGAAAACCCGCTGACCGTGTTGGTGTTGCCATCCTCCTCTTTGGCCTCTGGGTGATCCCACGAGCCCCAGTCAGAGTCATCCCAGGCCAGCTCATTCTCTGACGGGTGGAAGGAGGGCAATTACGGGTAATTACGGGACAGGCATCAGCTTTAAAATAGCGGGCTAGGATGCTAAATGATCATTCAAATTAGACACACACATACAACCACACAACATATGTGTCAATGTTTGGGACCGGTGGGATCCAACTACAGGAGATGAGCATCAAGGAGACAAGACCTTCCTGGACACAGGATTAGGTGAGCGATGCTATTACAATCAGTGAGTGGGAGGAGAGATATTGACGTGTGTCTGTGCATGTGTGTTTGTGTGTGTATGGGGGGGCAAAGGAAGCCAGAAAGCCACGGTCAATGAAGTCATCCACTTAGCAGCGGCTGAAATGCCAGTTCGAGCACTCCACACAATTGAAATCACAGGCTGTTCCAAATTGTGTTTCACCACGGCAACTCATAATGTGACTAAGTAGTGTGTCCGGCCCCCACGTGCCTGTGTGCTCTCCCAACAACGTCTGGACATGTGCCTGATAAGGTGGCAGATGGTGTCCTGGGAGATCTCTTCCGCTCATCTGTGAACTTTCCAATTCTGGTGTTCCCTGGTGAATGGCCATCGCACTGCACAAGGCTGTGAGCACAGGTCCCATTGGAGGACGTCGGGTCCCATTGGAGGACGTCGGGTCCCCGTGCCATCTTATGGGAGTCTGTTTCTGACAGCCATCATTCCTCATCACACCAATGAGCACATACTGGACCTGCTGCTTGGCTGACGTCCTTCCACTGCCCTGTCCAGCTTTCTTTGTGTATTGATATCCCTACAGTTTCATTGACTAGGTGTTATGCTGTGTATGTGTTCCCTTTTTGTTTGTGAGCAGTGTATATACTTATATATGTATATATAAAATATCTATGAACTGTGTGTAATATGCACAGACAATGTTATTGTAATATGCATGAAAAACGCACGTGTGTCTTCCTTTGTCCAGCATTATATGGTAACCTGTTCAGATGCCCTCCTGGAAGATGACTCATACCACAAAGGGCAAATCACCCTCCCTCCGCCTCGCGCTAGTACTGCGAAGCAAAATTGTTCTCAAGTCTTCACCTTTCGTACACCTTGCGCATTTCAGTTAAAATGCTGTACTGCATCATTCATGATGTGACGAAGATTTAAAGATCTACGTCCATGTGTGTGTGTGTGTGTGTGTGTGTGTGTGTGTGTGTGTGATTTGCCCTAGCATGTCTACAGTCGCACAACAGCGGGGGCAGCATAAAGTGCGATCGGTTTTACAAGCAAGATGACATCTCAGAAGACGTCACACACACACAAATGATAATAGAATTTCCACTGGATGGCCAACAACACTACACTAGCAAAAAGTTGTGCAGAATGTTTACAAATTACACACACAGTTCAGGTCCAGCAAGCCATACTAAATTAAGGTAGTTATTCTAGCATGCCAGTAATTGCTGTGAGCAGTCCTTTCTGGAAAGCAGGCACACAAGTTGCTCATAAATTAACAGCCACATATGCAGCAATTTACCAAGCCCAAAGCTGAGCATTACTGTGCTACTGTTTACCTGCTTTCTTGTCCTCCGGTGGAGAGGTATTTTGCTGGTTCTGAAACAAAAACTCCCGGACCGCTTTGAGTTCTTGAACCCGACAGAACTCGAGCAGGCAGCAGGACATCTCGATCCCGTCCCGACCAGAGCGGATACAGGGAATTAGCCAGCAATAAGCAAGCTAGCTAGCAACTACAGTCCAACAGGGAAGCAACAACGTTGCAGGATGACAAAGTTAGCTAGTCCTAATCTAGGAGTACAGAACTAAGAAAAGAGTCCAAGGCGATCCGTTCTGTTGTTATCTGCAACGCTTTCCAGAGATGTCGTTGGAACAATAAATGTACAGAACGTCGCTGTCAGTGTTTCCCTTACTATATGCACCGTTCCACCCTTAGTGTTTAGGTGATGACACATCTCTAACCGTAAAATACAACACCAAGAAACGTATACTGGGACGTACTGTGTATGTCGCCCTCTATCACTCAGGAATGCAACTGCAACAATAAAAATAAGCTTTGTTCAAGATCAGAATCCAAAACGCCTACCGCTCGTTTCAAAAGGATCACTACTTTGGGCCTGTTAAACACTAAGAAGTGATGTCTATCAGGCTTTCTGGGAGATACTCCCATTTAAGGCATTGGCTGATCTTGGGATATATGCATCTTGAGTGTCCTGCGTCGACTGTTTCATAATATGTTACTGTGCCCGGTGTTCTTGAATGCACCCGAAAGCTGCGAACACAGATTTGACTGCGCAAACCAAGAAACAAATAGCATTTGTTCTAACTCCTGTCTGTTATTTTAAAAGCTTTTCAACCTCGTAGTAATTTGATCATCGCGACATTGGATTTTACACGTCGGATGTAACAAAACTATTCAGACATAATGCTGATAAATCGCAGTTCCGTTTCTACTTTGATCGCCTTTCATACAATGTAACTAAACTGTTTGAAACAGCGGCTCGCTCGATGATCGGATAGCCTCATACTTCCTGATGTGTGTTCCAACAGCGAATGGAAAGGATAACGAAGGCGTTGTTCCATTAACTAACTAAGGGGTACCATGAAAATGCACCCTGCTTAGAAGGGCCCCGTTTTGCAAGACTTAATATTTGTTTTTTACTTGCTCCGTGGAGGCATCACAAGGTTGAAGATGCTTGAAACACCGCCTGGATATCCATTCGAAGATATAGAATATGAGGACATAGAATTTGAAGAGGTAGGCTATGTGCGGGTTGATATCTACCCACACGAAACAACCTGCTTGGCACAATTAAAAACATGTATGTGAAAGATCTCTAGCCTATATTGTCTGGAGGCGTTTACTACGTATTCAGCCATGTCCCTTTTAAATGCCAATGTCAACGTTTGGCCCAGGATGCCCCTTTTCAAAACACCAGACATACTAGTCAGCAGCAGGGCAGTCAGTCTGTTCAGGGTTTGCAGAACGGTCAGAGATGAAAACACCTCATCTCCCTGTCTGTTCAGGGTTTACAGAACGGTCAGAGATGAAAACACCTCATCTCCCTGTCTGTTCAGGGTTTACAGAATGGTCTGGGGTGGGAACGCATCTTCATTGAAAGAATACTACAAGGCTAGTCCTGCAGTATTTTATGCATGTGGCATTTGTGTTCTTGATTTTTCTTCAGGTTGTTGGCAGAGGGACATTTGGAGTTGTCTTCAAGGCCAAATGGAAGGGCAAGGATGTGGCCATCAAGACAATAGAGAGTGAATCTGAGAGGAAAGCCTTTGTAGTAGAGGTACTGGGAACATACACTTGCGCCATTTTGAAAAACATAGTTGTTTATATTGTATTTTGGAAAATATGTTTTGTCATGCAAACAGTGTCCTTCATTTTAAAACCCTACTCACATTTTATTAATAAATGTAACAGTAAATATGTATACTGGATGGTTAGGGTTATGCATTTAACCGATCCATGTCTTTCTCCTCCAGCTCCGCCAGCTTTCCAGAGTAAATCACCCAAATATTGTAAAGCTCTATGGCTCATGTGAAAATCCAGTAAGTACATTCTGGAGAGTCTAAATTCTCGTATTTTAACATCATTCAACGATATACTAGTGCAGGTTCTGGAACTAATTTCTCTGTTAGTATATAGTGACTTTATTTGTATTGTTATTAGTACGCAAGTGTTGTTCTGTTCATCACACAGGTGTGTCTGGTTATGGAATACGCAGAGGGTGGGTCATTATACAATGGTAAGTAATTACTCCTTCAACTTCACCTCAGTATTTTAGTAACAATTATGGCAGTAATTGTAACCACGGCCTTGCCAATGCCCTGTCTCTGTGTGGTTTAGTTACCATGTCGGCATGCTCTGTGTTTCGCAGTCTGCTGTGCCCTCTCTCACTCACACTCGGTCCTTCTCACTGTCTGTTCTCAGCCCCCCCCGTCCCTACACACACACACACACACACACACCTTCTCCGTCTTGACTGTGTTGTCTCTGTCTCCTGGCAGTTCTACATGGAGCAGAGCCCCTGCCTCAGTACAGTGCCTCCCACGCTATGAGCTGGTGTCTGCAGTGTGCTCAGGGGGTCTCCTATCTCCACGGCATGAAACCAAAGGCCCTCATTCACAGAGACCTCAAGCCTCCCAAGTAGGGCCCCTTCCTGTGCCGCCGTTGACTAGCCGGCCCGTTCTCCGTTACTCACGGTGTGTTTAAGGCAACTGTTGTGGGCTCGCTCTCTGAACCGTGGTCGTCCGTTGCAGCCTGCTGCTCGTACAAGGAGGCACGGTGCTGAAGATCTGCGACTTCGGGACAGCCTGTGACATCCAGACCCACATGACCAACAACAAAGGAAGTGCAGCCTGGATGGCACCGGAAGTGTTCGAAGGCGAGTAGCTTTTAATGAGCCCCTCCCCCCGGTTAGGGTTAGGGCCCGGGCAACCGAGTCATTGTCGGCCCAGTAGAACCGTCTAGGGGGTTGCCGTGTCTTTACTTGTGCGGTTCTGCTGGACTCTGTGGTGCAGGTAGCAACTACAGTGAGAAGTGTGACGTGTTCAGCTGGGGCATCATCCTGTGGGAGGTGATCACCCGCCGGAAGCCCTTCGACGAGATTGGCGGTTCGGCCTTCTGCATCATGTGGGCTGTGCACCGAGGTGAGCGGTCCCAGAGCCACGGGTGCTTAGTGAGGTCGCGGCACGCACACGTTGTTGTATGTATGTATGTATGTATGTATGTGCTAAGGTGGAAAATCACAGGTTTAAAGCTAAAACACAAGTCCAGGAAGACACTACAGACTGAGAGAAACCCCCCCCCCAAACACATGCCAATCTCATGTACTGTTGCCTAGGTACACGCCCACCCCTGATAAAGGACCTCCCAGAACCCATTGAGGGCCTGATGACCCACTGCTGGGACAAGGAGCCGGCCCAGAGACCCTCCATGGAGGAGGTTAGGAACACCATGGCTAGCCTCATGAAGGTACCGGAAGACCCAAGCTCCCCCTGACATAATGCCATCTGTGTTGCACTCGTTTGTTGTTCTAGATGTCATTCCAATGGGCGTTTTGCCATCTCCCTCTGTGTGTTGGCAGTACTTCCCTGGTTCTGATGGACCTCTGCAGTACCCCCACCAGTGTCCTGCGAGCAGCAGGAGTGGCTCCTCCTCAGCCACGAGCACGGGTGAGTCCCATCGATTGAGATTGGCTATCAAGCTCCTGAAAATCTGTAAACATTAATACCACCCTGTTTTGAAAAGCCTGCTTTCAAGGGAGAAGGGATCCCTTTAGGCTGTAGTCTTCACAAAAGCCAGACACCATTAGTCCACCTGGCTATTCTGCAATATCTTGGCCAGTAGCGATATTGTGAACACAAGTTTAAACAACCACCAGTGTGTTCTAACAATCTACAGAACCCAGAGGCCAAAATAAACAAATATTGCTGTGCATAACTATTTGAAACCCCTCCAATCACCTGTAACCACTCTTTGATTCTTCTATGCCTGCTGAGAATTGTTGAAATATAATATAAAAGGCTGTAATCACAAATTGTTTGTGTGTTGGGTTGAGGGTACAACAAATCTAAAGAATATTAAAAAAAAAAAATCTTATGTAGGTTCCTATGCAGATAACACTATCAACAGCTACAGAACTGAAACCAACATGGAACCAGGAACAAACTCTCAAGGCAGAGATGACACCCTGAAAAGCATTGAAGCTAGATTTCCGCTTCAGTTCAAACCATCAAAGGTATGGCAGTTGCAGTTGTGGCAAAATCTCACGCTATAAATCACCCTCATCCCATGGCCTGGGGTCCGGTGGTGTAAATCACGAGTACTGCTGTGGCATGGGTTCGAATCCCACCTACAGTGCGTTGAGAAAAACCTCTCCCCTCTATCTCTCGCCACAGTCCAATCCAGCAAAGCACAAAAATGCCTGAAAAAGTATCCAAAACACACGTGTCCCTCATCCATACCAATGCTATGTCATTGTGGTCCCCTAGCAGGGCCCTTTACGCCCCAGCCTGTCCTCGCCTCGACGGGCGAGTGTGGAGAGCCTCCCTGACCGTGAGCGTACCCAGAGCCCCGCTCCCACCGAGAGGGCGCCTGTCAGTCCCCCAGGTATGAGTTACAACAAGCGTGTATTTACACCGTACATCTGGCACGAGATGCCACCGTGGCATTCAGCAGGGGGCACTATCGTTCAACACACGGCGCTCTACAAAGCCGTGCGCGTCACGCTCACCGGTGTGTTCCATATGTCCTCAGATGTCAACGGCATGGACAGCTCCATCCCCATGGCCTACCTGACCCTTGATCACCAGCTGCAGGTACCGTGGGAGGCCGGGTGGTTCCCCCCAGCGGTTTCCTGTGCTGACCGCAACCATGTCGACACTGATCACCAACCAGCGGTGCTTTATGTACTCCGCGGTGACGTACTCCGTCGTGACGCACAGGGGTTAACGTGTTCGTGTTCTTTCTGCGTTGTTTAGCCCCTGGCGCCATTCTCCAACGCCGTGGAGTCGATGGCTGTGTTTGAGCAACACTGTAGGATGGCCCAGGAATACCTGAAAGTGCAGACCGAGATTGCTCTGCTCGCACAGAGGAAGTAAGCTCCTTTTCTAAAAACAAAAAGGGTCTCAGCTATAGTATGTCAGAATTTGTTTCGTTGCTTATTTTGTTCATGTCTTTTGTTTCCTGCATGAACCCAGAAATCCCTGTGCTTGTATTTACTGTACAGTGGTTCTCTAGTTGGTCCATACTGTACTATAGATGGCACTGTACTCTTTTAACTGGGACTAATTTTACTGTCCAAAAGTTTTATTTTTACATGTTGTGAAACACAATGAGTAAATGATTCAGAAATTGCTTTTAATAACCTTGTTTCTACAACGGTGTAGTATTTTACGGTACGCAGTCGTTTGTTCTACAGTTCCTGTAATTGTAGGCTACTTTAATTCTAATTGACTTCCATGCCGTCTTCTCCCTTAATCTTCATGATGTGTAGGATGGAGTTAATCTCTGAGCTGGACCAGGATGAGAGGGAGCAACAGAACACGTCTCGCCTGGTCCAGGAACACAACAAGCTGTTGGACGAGAACAAGAGCCTTTCCACCTACTTCCACATTTGTAAGAACAAGCTGGAGCGGATCCAGAATCAGTAACAACAGACGAGTTAGAATGGCACTGATGTGTGCTCGTTGCCTCTGAACTGTCCTCAGATCAGCAGCGGTTAAAGAGACTGTCCACGTGGCCAGTTATTATACGTCTCCTTTGTCAATTCCACGCTGTTTTGGGTTTGACAGTCAAATATTTTGTTTTTAGCGTTAGGAGCCAGAGTCTGGCACTACCTGAACCATCCCTTTTGCTCTAAAGCTGTTATTGGATCACTGGCCATAGAGGAAGGCTGTGTAATTATGGATTATTTGTATAGCCTCAACTGATCCGCAGTTAACGGTAGACTACAAAAAAAATGTTGTATCCCCTCAGGCCTCAGTTCCTCATTGTGTTTTACAGTAATAACATACTTCACCTGTCACCACCCAAAAATCACGTTCAATACATTTGTGTGGTGAAAGATGTCTCAACAGCTCAGCTCATTTTTACTTGTTGTATTTGTTTTGCCAGAGAAACAGTGTTCATTGAGGAAGTATAGGGGGCCCTTTAATTGCGCCTCATTTGTAGCTGGTGACATCCCTAGTAAGTGAATGATGTCATGAGATTTTGTGTAGAGAGTTGTTGATGAGACATTTCCTGTCTCGTGGCAGATGATTGTCTTTACAGGTTATTGTAGAGGTTCTAGTAGCAAGAGAGGTGCTTCATCATATTGTTACTCTCTGATTAAGATATTTCGATTGCAGTGTGAATGGAGATAAGGAGGAGATAACACGGCAATGTAATTTCATACATGCTGTTGTCTTTTTACATTTGTAAGGCATTCTTATATTTTTATGTATGC
>JACXGK010000586.1:49531-81199 GCA_016801125.1 Novumbra hubbsi
CCCCCCCCCCCCCTTATTCACTTGTTATTTGGGATTGTTTTCTTCACTATACTCGACTTTTCACTTGTATACACACCAACAGTGTTCTGTGTCTTAGTGCTGGTTGTGGAATAAGGGCTGGGTCTGTTTCCAGCACTTCCATCAATATGTAATACACTTTGATTTGCTTTATTTGCCTTCTGTGTGTTTCCACAAGTTGCCTTTGTTTTGTACACTTTGTGTACTATATCTTCTGTAAACGTTTTGACTTTTGATTGTATACCTAAAGAATTTCAAAAGTACTTCACTAAAAAGTAATGCACCTGAGAAAAGGCTGTTGTCGTTCATTATTTGTACGATGGACTTGAGTGGTTTGCCAGAGCCTATCTTCTAGATTGTGTGTCGTGTGTCTTCTGTCGTGCGGTTCGGAAATGCCTGTAGGCGTTGTTGCATAAAACACAATCCAATTTAGATTTCAGTGGCATTAGTATAGTTTTTGAAACGTATTTAATATACAAATATATTTGCACAAATGATTTCTTCATCCCTATGTTTTTGACCACTTGGTGACACACTTTGATCACTGATTTAAGTATGCAATTAGGCACCGGGGTTGTGATTGGCCCAATGCCTGGCAGGTTGTCCACATGCCACCGAAAGGCTTCATTTCTATTTTAATTAATGGAATTAGAATAATACAGATGTCATCTCTGTGGTATAAAGTTTAATATACCATGACCTTCAGACAATCAGCATTCAGGATTCATACCACTCAGTTTATCATCTTCATTTTAGGTTAATGCTCAGTAATGCTTTTGAAGCATTAAAAATAATTATGGTCGCCAATTGTTGTGAAACTGTTAAATGACATCATTGTGTAACAATCAAATAGCCTAATAAACTTAAAAGAGAAGAGAAGCATAAGTAAACAATAGAACAAAATCAGTGTTTTCAATGTGTATCTATCTGATGTGTGTTTTTGTCTACCAGTTAGAACGGTGACGGCAGAGGGTTTGTTTTGTCTGCTGTGAAGATGTCAGCAAAACCATTATCTAGTGACCGACACCACTGGCTTGAACCACTATCTAGTGACCGACACCCCTGGCTTGAACCACTCTCTAGTGACCGACACCCCTGGCTTGAACCACTATCTAGTGACCGACATCCCTGGCTTGAACCACTATCTAGTGACCGACACCCCTGGCTTGAACCACTATCTAGTGACCGACACCCCTGGCTTGAACCACTATCTACTGATCGACACCCCTGGCTTGGGTTGACGAATGATCTCACTCTGTCATTCCTGACATTCGTGAAACAAGCTCCATTTTATTCTGTATTTTATGGCGTTGTCTACATCACATGAAACATTGTCTTTTTTTCCCCTGGATTTTGCATGTTGTCCTCTGAGAACAGGATGACGTGCTTCTGTTATCTACATAAGGTCATTTTACCTACGCAATGAATCTGCTTGTGTTTTTCACCCCTTAAATGTACATGTTAAAATTACATCCAAAAATCTAATTGTATCTTGTGCACTGTATATATCATACATATAGTGTCCATAATGTTTTTTGCTGAACCAATATACTTGGAAGTGTTTCCATAGTTACCACCGCATTTTAGTATCTTAATTAGGTCAAAAGGAGTATGATAATCTTGGATGCAATGAGACTCCGACTCCCAACAATTTGGCATGGTGGTTTGATTTCATCTTCAATGAATGCTTCCATGCAGTCACTCAGCCTTAAACAAAACATTGGACTGAGTCTGAACCCAGCTACCTGCCTACCAACTTGCCCACGCAAGGAATGTACATTTTTCAAGCTTGTCTATCACTGCAGTGTCATCTGTTATCTCTCAATAAAAAGAAAGGAGAGAAATTCGAGAATTGACAGCGGGGTTTGGTGACAGACTAATTCCTTGAAGCCCCCTAGTGTGGCTTAGACCAGTCCTCCACTTCCTTGAATTGAGAGCTCTCGTGTTTTTATAGTTGAAGAAATGTTTCCATCAATTCGGGTCATGTTCAAGTATGGGCCGCAGTGTTTTGACTTTGACCATTTAGCCGTGCAATTGCATACCTTTTTTTTTCTTTTTAGCATGCATTATGCACTATGCATCTCTCCCCTCTACCATCCTCGTCCCCTGTGGGAATCAAACACACAACAAAGACATTGCAATCCTCACATTGCAAACTCCTTGCTCTACTAACTGAGAGATCCTTTATTAATTTAATCAGGCCCTGCTAACTGAGCAATGCTCGACCCGCTGAGCTACACCAGATCACAACAGTTGTATACTTTGTCCATAGTATCTTTTGCAGAAATACAACATGGCTAATATGGGACACTAAAACAACTATTGATGATTTAAAAGAATATGCCTTCAATTCAACGCCTTGGATTTTACACAACTTTTGAAATGTTATCACCATCACTGGCTCGTTGCATTATCACACATAACACCATGTCCATCTGTAGCAGTGAGAATCAGCTCTACTTATTTATATCTTTTGACATTGAGAATGTGGGCCGATCTGAATACCACACAGGGAAAATAAATGGGCTCTAGGAGAAGCAAGCCTGTGGCAACCTAAAAAAAATGGTAATAGCTTGCCAGCTCCTTGGGGATCTGCTGTCTCTATATTAGAAATCAGGCTCCCTCTGCCTGACTAATGCTGTCTTGTTCATACTATATTAGAGCAGCCTCTATTAAACCAATATGTTCCTACATAAGGCAGAGAAGAGAGGACAAGAGTCTCATGTCTGCCGTAACCTCTGAATAATATGTCAAATTATGTAACATGTCCATAAATGATTAATAGAGTTATGATTGTCCGTAATTGATAATTCATATGAAGTGTAGCTCAGAGATTCATAAAAGATCTCAAAACAAAAATGTTGAAAGGCCCTTATGATCTCTTAGATCCAGAACAGTTGTTTAAGAAACATTACTGTAATGATCTTCAGAATCCTGAGAAACAAATAAGGGGACATGTATTTTTGCCCTCTAAAACGTAAAGTTTAATGTATATTTTAATAAACGTATTCATTTGAGAAACACCAATGAAGATAGCTAAATATATTCATATCTTTTTAATTGCTCTATCCCGTTGACCATTCAAAGTCTGATGGAAGAGTGTTTCATTGTGCTAACGATTTCTTTCCTCATTCAGGTGTAAAACCAGTTGCAGTTTCCTCTCAGTTTCTTAGTCTAATATTAAATAAATAAATACCATCAATAGAATAAATGATATGACATTGTTATAAATTCTGACTGGCTAAACAGGCATTCTATAATAGACCATATAATTTGAATAGTATGATACAATGGCTATTGTTCTTTATTTCAAAAGCAGAAAATACACACTAAATTATATAAATCTATATGGGAAAAGTATATGATACAAATTAATCTATTTGGGAAAAATACTTTTAATTTATTTAATGTATTTGTTTTATTAAATAACTTTTAATTTTATTGCTATTTTGGTGCTGCCCCAATTGAAATGTGCATATATTCAATCATGTTTAATTATACGAAAATACAAATAGAATACATTCAGTTCACCCAAATTACAAAATTAAATCTTGGTGTCCAGTATATGGATTAGGCGTGACAGCAATTCCTGCTTTGGTTTTAATTTCCAGGCAGTGCAACCAATGTCCGCATTTGTCTTGTATTATGTAAAAATCCCCAGACAGTATCTGAAGTAGATTAGAAAGCTAAACCTAACCCTTTGAAATGAACAGTATTTGCATTGTAATATCAGTAGTATGATTTCCTGACGTGTGTGAAACCAATTTGATTTTAGTCATGGTACCAATATTATATCCTGACAAAGTTTTTAGGAATAGCAGCTTTCAGCAAAATCTCATTTAAAATCAGAAAACACTTTATAAGAATAAATCAATGCAGATTTTTGTTTGGTGTAATTGCTTCTTTATAAAGATAATTTGGATCTGTGAAAATTTGCTATTATTACTAACTACAGCATCTGCTAAATTACGTAAATGAATGTGTATATTATTATACCTAACAAGGTCCCTGTGTTTTTTGACCAGGGTAATGTACTTTGGACTATCTGGGTGCAGTTTTTCAAAATGATGCATCTGGATTTTGGTTTATTGAATTTGTGTAAATGTTAGAAATACAATTAATTAAACAGGAGCCATTACATTGACAAATCCACAATCCTGTCCAAATGATAATTAAAAGAATTGAGCCCCAGAGACTCAAAAATTCAGTTTCAGCCGAGAAAACTAATAAATACATTAAGTATACTTAAATAGCAAATGTTATCATCACTTGATGGTGGTAATGTAGGGTTTTAGTAGCATTTTGAACAAAGCCAACCAGTCAGTCAGTAATTCATGGATCTCTAGCAGAGTGATATTATATTGTCTGTGTCCCGAAGTATACAGTGATGTGAATGTCTGACGAGCCTATCTGCTACACATGGAAAAATCTGATGATTTGCTACATTTGGTCCTAATCTGTAAAGGTGTTTAAAGGCGTTTATAAGATGTACTAGTATTGTTTCAAAATGTAACTGTTGGTTGTTTTTAAATGGCTGGCATAATGTTAGTATCAAAATTATACTGATTATGATTTATTTTTTACTTTAGTCTGAGGTTCATACTGTCATCAGAATTGATTGGTAATTCGTTAATCATAGCGACCCTCCGTGCGCGGTGAATCTGTAAGGGCAATTCACCAACACCAAATGCGCTTTTTATCTGGAGTAAATCGTCAGGGGCTGTAGCGTAATTTTTGCTGAATGAGGGACAGGGTGACGTCAGTGCTCGACAATGTAAACAATGTAGCGCTTTGGGAGAAGGCGTTTCATACCAGCGATAGGCTACAAACAGGAGGAAGCTGCACGCTTTTTTTTAGAGGCAAAACGGTAACATTCACAGAAAAGCAATCGTAACAGAGTAACCACGCTTTTACGCGTTATAATACGAACCATTGATGACTATTGCTAAACACGCGCTTTCAGCAGTTTGGAGGGGGTGCAGCTGAAGTCACCATGTGGAATCATTCTAATTTGTAAAAGACCGACGAAGCGCTGACGTGCTAGGAAACGGGAAAGTTAAGGTGAGATTATTACTGATTTATTACCTATAGCTAATGGCATTATGGTTTTGGTTGGACTGCATCCCTTATCCCTTTATTGCATTGTTCCATTTGCATAATTTTTACTGCTGATGTTGCCGCTCATTGCATTACATTTTCCATACGCGTCCTATGTTGATATAAAATCATACCTATGAATGCGTAGCCTAAATATGCTTAGAGGCGCGTTTTTTTGTTACTTTTGTAATCAGAATCTAGCGCACAAATCTGCTTAATTTCGCTACACCTTCAGGTGTCCCATTGTGCTAAGCGGTGACAGGGCGCTTTGTTATGGGGCATGTTTTCGAACGGTCAAAGCGCAGAGGCTGGGTGGTCGCTGCGTGGTCAACATGACTCGAGCTTCCATAGCGATAAGGGCACTGTCATTTTGCGGAAAGGGGGGGGGGGGGGGGTAGAGAGGGACAAAGGATCACGTCGCGTAGCTCGAATTCCCGCCCTTGCCGGCTCTAGAAGGACAATTTGTTACAATTTCCAATTATACAATGACTTGGAATGATGGAATACGGATTCTAACACATGAAAATGTAAAAATGTACAACACATGTAAGTGTTTTCGCTCATGCAGATGTCTGTACGCCGCCGACACGCTCTGACACCTTGCCTCGTTGTTTAATAGGTTTTTGAGCAGCTACTTCTTTGTTTAATTCCAAAGCATCTTACTAAGGTCACTTGCCGTCCTTGCTTAAGGTCTGTCGCGCACATGGGGGTTGGGTGTAGCAGTCACTCTACATCGAAATAAAAGGTATAGAGTGGGTGCGCGTGTGTGTGGTGTTGGGGGGGGGGGTGAAGGAGTGGGAGGTGGGACGTGGGTGACCCACAGTTGTTGTCAATCTGCCAAAGCCAGCGAACCATGGGAAGTTGCCTAGTCGGTGCTCTCTCACCGACACACTCACATCAACATTAATACACAACAGGATAATGTCTTAGTTTCAATATTCAGTAAAGTTTGTCATTTTTAATTGTTCACCTAATGAAGTGTGAAGCTACTGTACCTGTTTTTAATAACATCACTTCTTTATACGAACTGTTATATTACTCTATATAATATCATGAACAATGTTAGGTCATGACTACAGCGAGCATAACATTCAGAGAAGATACAATTGTGTCAACCGGGGTATTTGTACCACTACTGTTTGTATGTGTAAGTGTGTGTGTTGGTTGGAGATTGTTGTAGGTGGTTAGCATCCTGTAACAGGCGTTCAGGTGGTTGGGAGGAGTTTGATGCTGTGAACGCTTCCTGTGCCTGCGTATTGTCGCTGTCAGTCTCTGAAATAACAGGAATCATTTGTGGTAACACCTCTCGGCCTTGTCATGTAAGCAACACACCCACAACGTGTGACCATACAGCTTACACAAAAGTGCAATAAATCACAGAGATATCTTTCAGGAGCTTTCTGACTGTCACGTATGGTATTTGCTTGGCTGTATATGTAGGTGTAGGCTCTAGATGTTTCCTGTAGATGCAAGCTATAGATGTAGGCTTTAGATTGAGGCTATAGATATGGGCTTGAGATATAGGCTGTGAATGTAGAATTTTGATCTAGAATACATCTATGTATGTATATAGCATCATTGAGTCCCTGATGGTAAACATAGTATCTAGGACTAGTTGAACTGAACGCAGGTCTATTTTCATCTAAGCTCTGTCATGTGAGGACATTGCCAGAGGGTGTTTTATGTGTGTGTGTGTGTGTGTCTTTCTGAGATTCCACTCGTATTGGTGGCTTAGAATACCTCACCGCCTCATCAATGTGCCTGCCCCCACTAGTTGCACCCAAGTGTGTAAGAGTCTAGGTGGAACCAGATGGATGGTTTACACACACACACACACACACACAATCATGACAGACAGAGAGAGATAGATGGGAAAATGCCTGGTTGTGGCTGATGGAAAACTCATTACATACAGGAAGGAGCTGCCAGTTATATATCAGGAGTTATTTGCTTGACTGTACCAAGAGAAGTATATGCACAACCTGTGTACCGTGTTTTTACACTGCGTGTGCTGGTGAGCGAGAAGTCCTGGTTATGTAAGAAAAACTGAAGCATGTCAGCCACAAGTGCGTTCAGTCGTCCACCCAGACCAGATCCATTCAGATGAAATCCCCACTGGGACGCCCAAAAAGGCACCCCTCCCTCCAAACACACCGTGAGCGAGTCGTCCGAGTTCAAGTGCATAGACGGGCACCGCGGACACCTGGGAAAGAGGACCCCAGAAGACGGATGAATGGGATTGGGTCCGACCGGGGGGGGGCGGACCTTACTGGACTTGACGAGGACATGGGAACCGACATGGGGAATGAACAGCGGACATTCCACTGTTTACCCTGGTCCCTGAACAGCTCACGCTGTGTCCACTCCCCACTAGAGATATCGTTTGCGCAGCGTCTACGTCTACGGGACGCTGTGTTGCTCATTTCGGTATCGCGTCGTGAATCAGCGTTGTCGCCCGGAGGAGGAGAGGGTCTGCGGAACTGCAGGCGACGCTGTAACCGATGTATTAGATCAAACCCCACCGGGAAAAGACATCCGACATTTCCACCTCCACGCTTAGTTCGAAACATGTCCGTGTGAGACTCAGCCTCATGCGTCTTCCTTTCAGCCCCGGGTGTGTGTCGCCAGGCCCCCTGGTACGTGCTGCACGGTGAGGCAGGCGTATCGTTTACCGCGTTTCGGCGTAGTAAAAGTCTGGCTCGGGGTGTGACAGAGAGGGTATCAGGATTCCCCTCTCCGAGAGGTTTTTGCCGAGATGCCGGGAAAAGCAGCCGGAGCTGCGCTTCCTCCCTCCTCCTCGTTATCACCCCTATCGGCCCCTCCAAGGTGATAAGGACAGGCTGTCTCTGGGGACGGGCTGTGCCAAGCTGCTCCAGGGGCAACAGACCAAACGGTGACGAGGGGCTGAGATGAATGTCCCTGTCATTAAGCTCTTTTCTTGTTTTTCTGCTGTTCCCCACCATCTTCAGCTCTCCCGGCTTCCTCTCTTTTCTCCTGTTGGTATTCTCTTCATCTCCTCCCAGTCTATTTATCCTCTCTCTCTTTCTGTCTCTCTCTTTCTCTCTCTCCCATTAACATTCAGCATGTGAGAGGAGTGGAGGTGGTAATGGAGCATGCTCAATAAACCGAGTGTCTCATGTGATCCGGTCCATTTTGCACCTGGAACCCTTGTGACGGTCAGAAAACCTTCAATGCATTTTAATGCAATATTTTTGAAAGTACACCCATTGAAGAAAGTGTGCAAGCCCTTCGTGCTAATGCTGAGTCATTATCTGATACTGTCCATGTGCTTTCACCTTACTACTGGAATAATGTCACTAGCACAGCAGAAACGTGTGTTTTCATCACCGTGTGTAGGGACAGGTTCCTAGCACCTTTTCAGCCCTGACGCACACACCGTTTCATGTCCTTGAATTTGCTCAACAAGTGCATCACATTGCATGTGCTTGTGTTCCTTGTCCTTACCAGTCAAACGCTCCTCTTTCGGGTGCCTTTCTCACCACTTAAATCGCTCCATCAAGGTTAGCTTGATTTATCAATTTGCATGGACAAACTGGAAAGACACTGGTGCTCACAAGGGAATCGCCAGGAGTTTTAACTGTGGAATTCATCTCTGTTGTAATATTTTAAAGGGGAATTTCTGCCCCTTTTAGGTGCTTGCCTCATTTTTCTGTTTGTGTTGTTGTGGTTGTGTTCTGCTACAAAGAAAACATCTTGTCACATTTTGTCTAATCATCACTTGTCAACGATTATCATGCTTTATGTAAATGTTTCTAAACATGTTATGGAACACCTCATTTGGGGTTGCATGTGACTAGAGCCTTTAACCAGGAACGTTTGTAGGGTGCTTTTGTATAAATTCATCTCTAACTTCTGCAGAATGCTCTTTGATCTTAATTTCCTTTCAGATTCACACCTTGACACAATTGATTCGGTTTTTATCCAGAAAATGTGAAAGTCGCTTTAATGGTTCACAAGTGGTGGTCTAAGGTTATTGTGGCCGCGCTAGGGCACATTATTATTTATTTTCTACAGCACAGGGGTTCAATAAATTTACAAGTGTCTTATTTCTGTTTTGTGTTTTCTTACAAATATTTCCCTACATGAAACCAACAGCGGGTTGCAATTAGTAAAAAAATTTTTTTTTAAATAAGCAGAGGGTTGCCGGACACAAACGAGACACGAAACAATGAATGACAAGAAACACTAGGGAAGCGGGAACTTATGAAAGAGTGGACAGGTATTTCAGCTCTAATCTATTTTCCATAATTAAACCAATGACAGGCAAACGCGATGATGTCCTAATCAAAATGATCCGATTTCCCCTCAAATTCTTTATTAGTCTTTACTAGTTGATTTGGAAATCGATGTGTCGGTATTACAAGTGATGGGTTGTAGACGCTGCTAACCAATTTGCCCTGGCAAAGAAAGACATGCTGGCCATTTTACTTTCCCCTGTTGATATCTTGGTAACATGGTTCAGTTGTCCGGTGTGGGATAACCTTTGCTCCAGCACGTCTTTGTTCATCCCAAGGGCAGTAATAGTTGCTGCTTTACGTCAGCTGTAACATGAATCCATGTGACGTCTACGTTGTCCAATAGTTCAAGCAATTTCTCCAATACCTGACAAAGTAAACATGTTTTTTTTTGTTAGTTCAATTGTTGATTGAAGAACTTTATTATATTATGTATGTGTATTAGCGTACCATTAAAGGGGCACAAATGGGTGTGCCTTTTATATCATCTATGCGTGGGTCAATGTACGATGTTAACATAAATAACACATCTGGGGTTGATCACAGGTTAGGCAGGGCATCCAGAATGGGGCTTGACGTACACACCGGGAACTGCATGTGCCAGCTGGAGAACATGCAGGATTGTGAGGACGTCTTCCCCCATTACAACAAGACACGTTTGTAAACTTTTGCCACTGTTTTGATGCTGTAGCCAAGGAATCTTGTGTGATGTCTGCAATGCGCTGGGAAGGGAAGCTGTTCAGCTCCTGGATATAGCTGAAAGAACCCCTCGTTGGGACGAGGGGTGCATTGACGGTCTTCTCAAACTTAAGATCTCATGAAAGGTCTGCCGCAGTCATGTTTACTAGTTTAATGGTTCTTATTTGTTAGGAAGAGGAAAGCCTTTATGTGTTCTTGTCAGTCAAACAAAGTCGGCCAGCCATTGCTCAGAAGAAAGGTATGAACCACTTATGTCAAAAAGTCAATACAGTTAGAAGAGAAAAAAAGAATTTGCAGATTTTAGGGCTGTCTCCTAGAAACACATAACAACTCAAGTCAGGAGGTTACCCTTGCCTTAACAAAGACCACTCACCATATGTTCCTTGCAGTGTAGAGGTTCTATGCGGTCTAAGCTACATTTGTCAGCATTCGTGGGCAGAATTCAGACCATTTTGCAGTTAGGTTTTACAGAAGTCCTCGTGGTTGCCCACCAACTAACCCATACCATGCCAGTCGGATTTATAATTACTATAATGTCTTGGTGCTCCAATCCAGTACTGGCAACGCTCATGGCTGCGGGGTGGGTAACCTTGCCATAGATCTGGCAGCCCATCTGGTATGGCAGGGCATGATTAACGAAGCTGGGGCAGATGGTGAGATGATCATACCACGGGTCTTTGTTGTTTTGGGGGGTGCACTAATCCATGCATTCCATGGGTGGGCCCAAAAGATAAGCCAAATCTCATGTTGTTTTTTTCCCATTTTCTATTGCTTATTTGTAGACTTCCAGATATTTATTTGAGAATGAGTCATAGCGCCACGGGGCAAAACAATGAAAATAGCCTCGCAGCCAAAGAGCCAGCGTAAAACCAGACAACGTGTTGTTAGGATAAAGGACTGGGATCATGCAACGCATCAAGCTTTGTGTGTGTGTGTGTGTGTGTGTGTGAGTGAGGGAGGAGAAGAGGAAACCCCTGAGAAGCTCCATGCAGAGCGAAGCATTAGGCAAGCAGGCAGGCTTGGAATCCACCGGAACCCTAGGAAGGAACACAGAACACACGGCAGAGAGAACTAGCTGGATTCTTGGAATGCACTTTAACTGGAGCTACACGCTACAGGCTGTCAGTCATTAACCAGCTGAACCCAGTGAACCTGAGTGGGGCCGCGAGCGTCCTCCCAGGAGCTGTGCCTCCTCAGACAGCCGGCTAGCCGGACTCTGTGACGTAGGGTCATGTGCTCCCCGAGGGGCCAAGGGGTCATTGGGAGGGAAAACCACTCCAATCGAGTGAACATAAACAAACACCGGTCATCGCTCTGGTCTGTGTATGTTTTATCACCCGTTCAGCAGTTCGCCGTTCTTCATTTGAATGTGGAAAGAACTGGGCACCGCTACATTTCTCCTCATCTCTCCCCCTTTCATTACATCTCTCCCCCTGGAATGATACATTCCTGAGGGAAGTCCTTCATGTAAATATAAATAAACATAAAGCGTTACCGTTCCCCCGATCACGTGATGTGATGCATCTCTCACATTGTCACTGTTATGACCAAGTGAAGGTGGAGTGATGAAAGAGCTTTTTCTCTTTTGTCTTGTTTCTTTTACTCCCCCCCCCACCCCTCGTCTGTTTCGAAATAAGATTAAGGATCATAAAGATGTTTGTTTTGGCAGATTCTGTGGAGTGTGTGGTGGAGGCTACACCTGTCTCGTCACATTAGGACGCTTCCACATTCATTAACGTGTCGGTGACTAAAAGAAGACGCAGTTTGGTCTTTGATGTGAGGGGATTAGTGTTTCTCGAGCCTCGACGGCCCCGGGACAGATTATAGTAGGAGGTGAATTAACAACCACTTGGTCATGCCTGTAGGCGGGCAAACGCTGCCGTGCCTTTACCCTGCGATATGAAAACACGCTTAGGTTGAAACCGCTGTATCCTCCCACAGACCGACCCAAATAGGAAGTTCCGGATTGCTTGGAATGCTCGCGGCCACGAAACGCCGCGCCAGCTAGTTCCCTGGTCAAATAAAAAGTCCCAGAAGCCCCGGGGGCAGTTCCGTTCACATGGGATATATGACGGTATGGATTGTGTTTCTTGTGGATTGTGGATTTCGCGTTCTATCCATGAAGGTTGCCATTACACGATCCTCCGCGAAACGCCGGCAATCTTTCGGGCAGCTGTGAACGTATCAGCGGTAATGATGGAGACACGGATGCTGTGTCTGGTTAAGTGTGATGTGTGCGGACGGTAATCTGCTCATTTCATGATGACACAGGGCAGTTGGGGGCTTGCGTTTATGTTTCTCATCGTCCTCCGTCAACGCAGACAGAGCTGTGAAGGTCCTGGGAGGATGTTCTTTTGGCTTAGTTCCATTAGGCACAGTAAATACGGTGACTGGGAGGTATTATGAAGTGTTGGTAAAGGGGTTTCCCTATGCTATTGCACTCTAAGCACGTGAGCCTGGAACACGGTCCATTTGAAGCAGGCATACAGGAAACCGTATCTTTCAATGGGAGTATAATGTATTGGCTTTTAGTTAGTCAAAAGGCATGACGTCACAAAGTGACATTTCTGATGTTCGATCATGTAAACAAACACTTGGATTTCATCCGGTTTAGTCTGAGCCGGCATCTTAATACTTACCGGGTAATTGCCTACAACAATGTTTTGTCATAATGAGCAGGTTTTAATGAAGCAAAGACTGCATTGAGTCAGTGCCAGCGACACAGTGCCATGTGCTCTCAGCTGTCCCATAGCAACTTTACCCACTAGCCATTGGTGCATGGTTACCCACCAGCCATTGGTGCATGGTTACCCACCAGCCATTGGTGCATGGTTACCCACCAGCCATTGGTGCATGGTTACCCACCAGCCATTGGTGCATGGTTACCCACCAGCCATTGGTGCATGGTTACCCACCAGACATTGGTGCATGGTTACCCACCAGCCATTGGTGCGTGGTTACCCACCAGCCTTTGAATTCTGGGGATGAGCCTAGCGGGTGGCTAGTGTGTAGAAGGCCAGCATTGTTAAGAAATTCAGACCTGAACGTCTGTGTGTTTCAATCTTATCTTATTATATTATTGAAGTGGTCTTTTCTGTAAATCACACGTCGAAGGCAAGGAGAGACTTCTAGTTTTATTGAAAGTATCACAGTAAGTGTTGCCTCTTGTCTGCTTCAATCAATCCCAGTGTAAAGATGGTTGCTAGCTGGTAAATGAATTGAAGGGCATGTCTACCAAGATGACATTTCCACAGGAACCCCCATGCCAAATGTTCAGTATAAACATGTCACATTCCTGGGGTTGGCAAATGGTGACCTACAGAGAGAAAATCTAAACACAGATGTTCTCATTTTCTAGGCAGATTTAACTTTCAATGAAACATACATTAATATAAATCCACAGTCTATCAATGAAAAATACATTAAAGCATGATTCCACGGTTCCAGTCTCTAAAATTTACCTTGTACCGGAGGGTTCTAGGTTCTAACAGTGGCGTTGGCAATAGAGGCCCTAGACTTCCCCCATAGCATGAATTCACAGAGGTGACATTTAATCACGTTCTGTTAACACCTGAGTTAACCGGAATCCCTAGCGAGCCCCCGACATGGAGATGCTAAAGACCCAAGGACAAATGATGTCAGCTGCAAAACTCAAAGGAAGGGGCGAGTGGATGACGTCAGCCAGGAAATGGACTTATTGAAACAAAGTACATGGATGGAATTTCCCTGCTCTGTTTAGGACAGAAATAATGTCTATACACAAAGGCGGGATAATGTATATACACAAAGGAGATCAGAGTTTGGGACTAGGTCACCAAATTCTCCCCAGTGTTTATTAGGGAATGTTGGTAGAATGAGATGGGGAGCAGTAAATCTATTCTTAAAAATGTTTCTTCTCAGATGTTTCCTGGGTTCCGGTTACCATGTCACTTAACTGCTCAGTGAACCAGGCTATTCAGTCTGTGTATGAGTATCATCACCTGTTTTTACGGCCAAACTATGTGTGTATTGGGAATGTCTCATTGATGCACGTGCAGAATTTGTCACGCATTTTTAATCTGACCAAGGACATTGTCCTTACGGGGGACATTTGCAGTTTGTGCCAGATTAACCGGTTGTCAAAGCTAACTTTGTGGATGCGGTTTAGGTCAGGTCATTGCACACTGTCTTATCTTGTTTTAATACCTCAATGGAAACACTGTAGGTGCGACGACCCACACATGTACTTTTCGTTTTCATTCGCAGCCAATGTTCTAAACCACCAAATTGAATATCCCACAGAGAGAAAACAGCCTCACTCTCTTTGTGACTAATTTGACAAGAAAAAGAGGTTTCCCAACGGGATTGTTTGGTCTGTCTTCTTTTTTCAGTTAGGTGGATTTTTATCAACACCCATCAAAATGGGTTTAATAATTTGAACATTAGCGAAGTGATAAAACATCCACAGACACGTTTGCATGAATTCATTGTTGATTAAACCTGTTTTAGTTAGGGGGAAATGCCCAACCCTGGCATGTATGCTTGATAGGCAATTGATCATCTCCCAGCAATCTCAGAGGTGTCAGGCTCATGCTCCTTTTTGTTTTCTTGTACCCCACCTCTAGTACCCCACCTCTAGTACCCCACCTCTAGTACCTCAAAACCAGACTGTTTTCAAAGAAAATCAGCGTGGTATGGTTTTGTGTCACAGACCTGCTCTTACTTCCTTCTCACTATCGTGTGCGTAATTTCTTGCTAACTTTCACTGATGTGATATTTCATCAGGTCCTCCACCCTCACGTTACAGACATTAACACACATCAAAATATTGTCCTCCGTCATCTCAGCCTGAAACCTCCGTTACTCCCCCAGACTATTTCCACTTAATCTGACCTTGGATGCCGTGCTGGTTAGACACGGTGGGTTGTGAAAGAGTGTCACGGCGGTTCAGGTCCTGCGCTGTTAACCACAGGACACAACTGGTGGCATTTCCATTTTTTAAAGTTACCGATATTTGGTATTGTATATTAGTTGATCTGCGAATGCAACATTAAGAATATTAAGTAGTTGGGCGAAGGGCGAGCAATGTTGGGGAATTCACACTCCACAGCCTTCGTTGCTTTCACCCACACCTTATTTTTGGTAGATTCCAGACCTTTAAAAGGTACCATATTTTGGGTGTGATTTGGAGTTTAAAATATACTTCAGTTTGTGTACTTGTGTTTCATGTCTGGTAATCACATTCCACACTCGACCCATTTGGACTTTAAAATGTACCTCTCTATCTCCGTATAAATGAATGTATTTAATTAGTGTCATAAACATCCATAATGAATAGCAACATTTTAGAAGGTGTTTAAATTTTTCCCTAAATATTCATTTTCCTGTTTAAAAAGCATTGCGTTATGTTAAAGACATGCAAACTATGGAGAGTGCTAGACTTGGAATTAAATGAGCTGTCTGCATCCAAGCTGGTCCATTAGAACAGGGTATGTCATGGTCCTTAAATGTATCCCCTCAAATGACCACAATAACTGGCAGAGTGGGAAGCTGCAGGCATGTAGCAACGAACCCCACTTATGCTATTTGTGGTATTGTCTTATCATTTACAGGCTAAAATGTGGTTAGAATGGGGTTCAAGAGAGGGTCTGCAAACAAGTTGCTTTCTAATAGAGGGTTTGGCCCCAAACAAATGTATGTATCTTAATTGATTGATTCCCAAATTTAACCAAACGCATAAGATTGGTTAGTTAAATAGGCAAAGGCATAAGGTGTGCAAGATGGTAGCTAGAGATATTTATCCACAAACATTCATCAGGAAAGGTCTGTAATTTATTCACGCACAGCATGGAAGTTGTTAATTCCGCTATTGCAGCATTTCAGTGGAAATGCGACTAGCGATGACATTCATGCTAAGCTTACAGTAGGCTAGTAACCTCATGAAATAAGTGTAATTTACCATGCTGAAATTAAAAGTGAATAGGTGGTTTTGCGCACACACAGGGTGAGATGGGAGGCATGGCTGTTCTACATGTGGTAATTCGGACTTCTTGGAACAGTGCGTGTGCGCTAAGGTATGTGTAGTAATGCGCTGCTAGGATTCACAGGCTAGTGGTGAGAAAACACGATTCACAGTCAATCGCGTGGGCTACTTTCTATTGCTGTATTGACAGAGACAAAAAAGGTACAGCGTTAATCATTTTAATCAACGGCACAAGTACAAGTTACATTTGACAGCCGTAGTATTTTTTTAGAAGAGGCTTGATTGTCAGCCTGCATTTGTTTATGGCAATGCCCATGGAAAAGTGTGTGTGTGTGTGTCTTCTGTGGCCATACATTTGTGAGGAGATGAGGAAGAGTTTGGTCTTATTGTTTAGTCAGGTCTGACTGTTTTGCGCCCCTGGGTGTTCAGTGTGGTTTGGTTTGTGAACAGTACGGCATAGCTGAGGAGACTCTTCATCAGGTGAAGCTCTCTCTAGATATGGGCTTTGTTAAAGAATCGCTTTGCTTGCGGCAGCTGTGAAATGTGCTGTATCTATTCGGAATTTTTATAATTAGTAGGAGAGACTTCAGATCTGCACGCATTATGAGATATTTTGCGTTGCTCTCTTGAGGATACTTTTACAAAGTCGTGCATGCTGTCGCAGTTGGGTGACGGTCCTAGTTTGTGAATTGTTGGTAGGTGGACCCCAGACCTCACAACCTTGAAGGGGAATGGGTTCTATAACAGATTGGAGTATTCTTAGACAGATCTTGATTAGAATGTCAAGTTCTATGTTATTCTTTTATGACCTAAAAGAGCCCTTTTTCCCTCCACTCTCTGATTGTTCCTAGCCTTGCTGAAGTGTTCATGTTTCTGGAAGTTATAGGTGCTGCTTTGTGTTTGGGGGAAAAAAGGCGTCTGATCATCTGCCAATAGCGGACATCTGACCTCCAAGTCTGGGGGCTGTGGGGGTGTACAGGCTATTCTAGTGTCTTTACAATTCATTTATTTCATTCTCTCACTCACTCACTCACTCACTCAGGCTGTTGTGAGGTCATTACCCAGCACTGGGGTGAAATGTGATCAGACAAAGTCCGCGTGCCACTATCGCTAGCCATGGACCACACGCACTCTCCAAGGGGCCAGTTGTGGATGTGCCCTTGTTCACTCTCCCCGTCAGGCCCCTGGGTCTGGGAATCCATCCGGTCATTACTGGTCAGAGGCGGCTTAGCGTGTGTTGAGGCGAGGGGATAGTCACATGACAGGGGGCCGGTCTTGACACTGACCCACGAGGACACGTGGAGTTGCTCACATAACGAAGCCTGATCAATCACCCCTGGACGACCCTGCTCGTTCATGCAGCTCTGACGGTTTAGGCGGCGTCAACTGTGAGATTTTTTTACCAACCAAATACGCGAGTGTAGACCGCGTTTTGTCGTGGATGCTGAGAACAGAATTCTACATGCTGTGCAGACCTTAAATTTGCAGGTTTCTTGCAATTTTTTGAGGCAAAGCGAATTGATTCAACGGAAGGTTTGCTGTTTGCACTGACATGGCATTCGTCAAGCATGAAGCGGCCATATGCAGACGCATCAACACACACACACACAGAGTTATTCCTGGCCAGCGCAGCAGTGTGTGTTTCTATCACATGGCCGGTCAGCCAGCTGAGCTGTCTGTTAGGCGACCATTTCATACTAGGCTGTGGTGGTGACTCACCCAGGGCTGGACTTAATCCGGGCTATGAGTAGCACAACACTGAGCTGTGGGAAGTTATGATTCACTACTTGTGTCCCCTTCGGTTTGGCTTGAATTTGGGAATCAAAATGCTCTGTATCAACACTACACACCCAAAACACTCTGTATCAAACCGTACACCCAAAACACTCTGCATCAACACCGCACACCCAAAACACTCTGCATCAACACCGCCCACCCAAAACACTCTGTATCAACACCGCACACCAAAAACACTCTGCATCAACACCGCCCACCCAAAACACTCTGCATCAACACCGCACACCCAAAACACTCTGCATCAACACCGCACACCCAAAACACTCTGCATCAACACCGCACACCCAAAACACTCTGCATCAACACCGCCCACCCAAAACACTCTGCATCAACACCGCACACCCAAAACACTCTGCATCAACACCGCACACCCAAAACACTCTGCATCAACACCGCACACCCAAAACACTCTGTATCAACACCACAACGACACCATGACTGTTGTAGGCCGCGTGAACTGTCAAGTCTGTTGAGTTTCTATGCGACTTTAAACACTCTTTTCTTCGGTATACTATTGCTTACGACATCCTGTATCAAGCTTGGAGGCAATATTGTTGGTTTGGGACGTTAGCTTTTAGGTGTGTGTGTGCTGGTTGTGGCAAACATGGTGAACGTGGCAATTGACGGTCAGTGGCCAAGGATGGGAGTCACTGTGTCAATGTGGATGCCTAGAGGGGAGTGGAAGGTAACACACTACTTCTATTACTACAAACACACCCACACACGAACACTCCCGCTCCTACCATCCCTCTCGCTCGGCCTTTCATTCTGCTCCGTGGGTAAATGATGAACTACTCCCAGTGAAGGATCTCTCCTCATGATGTACGAACTACAGATGACGTGTGGCTCTTTCCTAGTTCATTTGAAATGAATCAGGCCCCTTGTTGAACTGGCTGGTCGGCTCGCAGGTTGACTCGCCCTTCAGTTGCGTCTCATGTAACCCTGGAATATGACATTATCCTGTCTGGAGGGCCGGTATAGAGCTCGTTTGCAGTAAATCCAATTTCATTCACAATGCCAGGGTGACTTATAGTAGTAAATAAGATTGAGAGTTGCAGTGTTCTGTATGACCTCAGAAGACATTATGTCATGGATTTCGCCGACCTTCTGAAAGTGAGAGCTTGCAACCCTGATTCTGTAACAAAGAGGCATTGTTTAATAGAGATAATGATGCCTCTGATTCATTTCCGAGTCAGAAGCTCCTAGGGGAAGGACCGCGATAATGTCAATTTCTTTGTTATCACAAAGATTGTTTACAGGCACGCACGTCCAATAATGTTAACTTCAATGGGAGTATTATTTGTTCAACATTATACTGTAAATCCTCCATGAGAATACATTTCTAGAATAGAACAGACATGAACATTTAAGTTCATCTTTGACGGCGGGTGGACCAGTGTTTACGTTTGTGGTAGTAATGAGAACTTAAAATGACATTAAAATATAATTTTATTTTCTAAGGCGTGCCAGCTGAACTGCTCGTTTGAAGGGATAGATACATGCTATGAATGATATTTCTAGGAGACACCTCTGTAATTTCACATTTGGGTCCACAAAGACCTGTTCTGAAATCTTCTTCCGTGGATAAACATGTATTGAAAGTTGTGTTTAGATCAAGGGGATACCGTCAAAAAGTTGTTTTATTCAAATGGACTTAAAAAAATCCACACGCATACACACACACACACAAGCACATTCTGGTGAGTTGAAAATAAGACATAATCAGGGCAAAGAGAAGCCAGGGGAAGTAGGGCACAGCGCTAGTCAGTGGTGGGTAATGTATACCAGAACCTCCATCACCCCTGAGTAGGGAGGCCTGAATTATTACTGTTAGTTAATTAATATCACCAGAGAAAGACAGGGCCTCACTCTCCCAGCTCTCTCATGAATAATGTACGCCCCATTGCTAATAAACCCACTGGTTAACTTTCTTATCAGATCCTGAGATGGCCACGTGGGTGTGTTTTATCTCCCCCACGGGTGGCGGGGAGGGGGGCAGCCTAGATGTGTGGGTGTCTGTTTGATGGATTCACTTGTTGCGTGTAATGTAGGCTGGCCTCGCTAACACTGACCCGTTACGAGAGCTGCCCTCTGAATCAATCAAAAGTTTCTGTTCATTCCCGGTCAGAAAAGAGGTTTACGCGAATCCGTCGTCGGTCACACAGCCGGACGAGGAAATGTTAGATCCCTGCCTCATGACTACACGGTGACTCGAGGTTCAGGTGTGCACTGTGGGAGAGGACCTGTGTGTCTTGGTGCCAAACCTCTGAGTTGAAAGGCTGAGGCTTCGGCGACCATAGCTGAGCTATTGAGTACTGTTCCTGGTCCTGTGCACGGCGGGCGGAGGAGACACTACCCCGGAGGAGCTGTTTAATATTTCATTGTTATCGCTGGTACAGCTTCTTAATAATCTACATGGGGGGGCCCTCTCATTGTGCCCTTTATTAATATGTTTGTTCATTGCTTTTGTGATGTCACACACACACACACACACACTTCACTTGTCTGATACAGTATTCGATCTTAATGATAACGGCGTATTACCAGCTCATAATCGATTTCTTTTCAAATCAATTCTCGTCTTCTTTATTAGTATGTTGTATTGTTAAAATGACCACTGATATTTATTTTGATTCCTATTGTTTTATTTTATGTAACCATTTGATTGCCATATAGTTTATCAATTTAGAAAATATATATATTTCAAAAATAAATTTATAGAAGTCTATATGCAGTGTGCTTGCCAGCTTGGCCACTGCAAAAGTTTATTATTACTTTCAAGTTGGGACAGGCAAACCATCTAAAACAATGTTGGTTTTGTAATACAGTCATTATTGCTGAAAATGCACACATTTAGGAAAGTTAGGAAAGCCTAAACATGTGAAAGAAAGTTGGTTAAATGCTTTAAGTAATTCTGTTTTAGGTTTAATAAATCATGCAAATTTGGCAAATTTGTATAATCAGTCAAGTATTTATTGTTGGAATAGCCTGAACACGTAAAACCTAGTTCCTTTGGTCACTCAAGCCTGAATGCTTCAATATATTCTATTAGATTGTTAATTATGCATATTACATACAGTAATATAATCATAGTCAGTACACATAGACACATTTTAAATTGCTATAACCTAACCATATAAAACAAAGTTGGTTTGGTGTTTTTATCTTAAACAATTAGGTAGTTTGAATGTTTAATTAATAATAATTAATTAAATTAGGTTTATTAATATACTCACATTGGATACATATTTGAAAATGTTGAGACAGTATAAAAATATGAATGAATGTTGATTTGGTTTCTCCAGCTGGAATGGTTCTGAATATACTTTTTTAGGGTTAATTAATGTGAATTATGATATAAAATGTATATCATAGTCAATAAACTTTAACAACTTAAAGTGCATTAGAAAGTTGGCTTTAAATTGATAGCTTTTATAATTTAGGCTCTAGGGCCTTAGTGGAACTGGCTTCAAGGTCCAGAGTTGAACACCACTGCTCTAGAGTGAGTGGAAAGACATTTTGTTTGAAGTTGAGTAATGCTATTATTGAGTATATTTTTGTATCCATAGTCATCTAGGCCAGTGGTTTCCAACCCTCTCTTGGGGATCCCCCAGCCATTTCACAGGAGAGTTTTAGCTTATAACTATCTCACCTGATTCGACAGGTAACTGACTCCACCACTCATGCTCCACCTTCCCACCGGGCTGGGTAACGCACCCTATTCACCCAATCCCTTGAACGCCCCCCTCACAGCAGATCCAAATAATTTGAGTACCAATCGGCTAATGCCACACACCTGTGCTCTCCCTCTTCTCCTGGCAGACTCTATTTAATCCTGGTCATTCACACCCCGTCCCCATGAGGTATTGTTTGTGTGATTTACGACTCTACTAAGCTTGTTTGTCCAGTATGTTTCCCCTTGTCTTAGATACTTGTGAAAGTCTCTCTCGGTATCCAGAACCGTGCCTGTCTGACCACCTCTCTGAGTCAGTCCTCTTCTGTAGTTTGGCCTCTTGTCTAGCTTGATACCCAGTTACCCACATTCTGCCTGTTCTTCTCATTCATGCCAGCCTGTCCCCTGATATATCGTCGTACCTTCCAAATAAACCTCCTGTGCTCTTCTCTTGGATGCAGACATCCGTTTCTGTGTGCTTTCCTTACAGTAAGGGCTGGTTATTTAGGTCAAAGTTGATTCTGGTGTCAACACTGTTGTAGTGTGCTCCTTGGGGTTTCAGGCTGGGGGGGGGTTTGGTGAAAGGACTTTGTGACAACTGCTGATGTAAAAGGGGCTTTATTATGAATACATGTGATTGGTCGATGCTGTCTCGCATGGGATGCATCTAATAGTCGGAACGGCTGAGTGGTCCCCAGGAGACGGCTGGGGGCCACTGACCAATGCGATCCAAGACGGGACCGTTGTCCTGTACGTGTTCATGCCACTCCCCCATTTGCTGCCTCTGGCGCCCACCGAGCCCTCCCCTCAGACTGAACCCGCCCAAGATCAACGTCCCCCAATGTGATCTCAGGGCCGTGACACGCCAGAAGGAGAAAATGAAGGGAGTGCGGTTGCGAAAGGGGTAAGACGGGGGGTGACACTGTTCTCCCCCCGGTTCTCATAAAGTATTAACAGTTGGACTCCCAGAAGCCTGGAATAATGATTATGCAGTTTGCAGATTGTAAAATTGTAGCTGCCTGTCTGGCTACAATATGTAGTTAAAATACATCACCCCCACAGCAGACAGACAGACAGACCGACTGCATGATGAAACATCCTGCAACTGCTTGTTTACTGAAAGCCGGGGGGGGGGGAATACAAAAAAAGCCTGTTGGGGATTTTATGGATTTGACAGCCAATGTGCGTGTGTCAAAAGAAACAACGTGAGCTGGTCTCATTTTGGAACGGTGCGTCCTGGTGTCGCCGGTCTGACTCGCAAAGGCGTTGTAAATGTGCCGCGCCCGGATTGTGGCTCCACCGCTATCCAGTCGGCTCGTTGAAGGTAATGCCGACGCCGTGGCTGTGGTGCGGGTGTGCAGGGGACGGGCGATGTCCAGGGGGCGGGCGGTGTCCAGGGGGCGGGCGGTGTCCAGGGGGCGGGCGGTGTCCAGGGGGCGGGCGGTGTCCAGGGGGCGGGCGGTGTCCAGGGGGCGGGCGGTGTCCAGGGGGCGGGCGGTGTCCAGGGGGCAGGCAGGTCCAGATGGGGAGAGAGAAAACAAGCCGTGTGGCTGTGGTATTCAGCTGTGGTATTCTAAAAAAGTTTGTTCCTCAGCACCGCAACGCCATACAGAGACACACTTTCCGTTCTACTTCTGACCTGCTCAGCGCGATCATCTGTGTCTGATATTCCCCCCCCCCCTCAGTGGGAGTCGTATGCGGACGCTCAGCGGGGAGATGGCATGTCCCTATCCAGACAACGTCTGCCTGTTCTCACTGTTCTCACGCACAGAAGGATCACATGAGCGATATCACTGGGCTTATTGTGTGAAATTAAGACTCCGCTGGATGAAATCAGCTCCGCTGTTGTGGTCATACCGAAACGAACTGTGACGGAGACATTCACTGGAGCTCCAATGTTGACATGAGGGGATGACGACCCAAAAGTTCAGATGTGTCTTCTGTAATAACTAAGCTCTTATGAGATGAGGGAACACCTAGTAATGATATCCCAGTCTATTTATGGACATACACTAGACAGAGGCATGCTGTGTGACTCTCTTCCTCAGGCTGTTATTTTCTACCGCGAGCCCCCCCCCCCAGTCATATAGGCACCCGGAGGGAAAATAGTGGATGATTTAGAATTCGAAGATGATCTCCCCCCTTCCACGAACGACCCCCCCCATCCACACACACGCAGCATGACATGACTCAGCAGAAACAAGCCCATCCAAGCGTAATGAGTTTACAAGCACACACACACACACACACAGAAGTATACACATGCACAGTGTGTAGAGATGAGTGTGCACGCACCGCCCGGCCCAGGCAGACAGACTGCACCATCAGCTGTCTTCAGGCTACATGAGCTTTAAGTGCTCCGGCATTGAGAGGAGTACAATGAAATACCTCTGCATTGTGCCTCTTTTAGTCAACGCGGAACCCGATTGAGAGGTGCTGACTTCCTGGGCATCTCGAACGCTTCTAATAACACACGATGTCATTTCCGACATGTTTGTTTTTTGGGTCAAATCATAACATCGCCTTTGTCTTCCGAGCACATCTTAACCCAGGAACAGTTGTATTGTGTTTGTTTAAAGACATGTTTAAAGGAACACAATGATTAAGGTGTGTGTGTGTGTGTGTGTGGCCAACACACAGATTTAACACAGAAGCTGTGAAATAACACATTGAATATGGGAAGTGGCATTGAATTCTTCAAAATGCCATATTGACATAACACATGTTGCCTTTTTCCTTGGTATCAGCTCACAAAAAGGTAAATCTTTTTGTTCAGAAATCTTTTTCGTTTTCAAATGTCCACCTACATCTGAGGTCGGAATACCAACCAAGACTTATCAGTGGAGTGTCTATGTGTTTCCCATTAGGAGGATGTCATCGGATAGTATGTCATGTTCCTTTGTAGAGTTATTGAATCTAGGATCCTCTGTTGAAGCCATTAGTGGAAATGTGATGAAAAGATATGTGTTTTGTTATCAACATGGTTATAGTATTGAAAATAAAATAAAACTAAGATTAAAACTCTTTCATGATATTGATGATAAACACAATCCTAACTGGAAATGAGAAAGTTCCAAAATCAACAGAAAATACCTTCTAAAATGCGACTGGTCTTAAATGTATTGATGTTCAAAATGTTTGGCCACGGTATAGGGTTTTCAGAGGGACTTTTAAGGTTTTAGTATGATCTGTGAATTTGTCATAGGTCAGGGTTTTTTTAACCGAATGACGGTATGGTTGTCTGTGGCTAAACAGTCTGTTATGGTGGTTAACCAATAATACATCTCTGTGTATGTTTCATTGAAGCAAATATACAGAACGGGCCAATGCCTTTTCGAAAATAGTTACTTATAAATAGTTGCTTCCAATGTGCTGTTTCGAAACAAACCCCACAGCTTAAACGAAATTCCACAAAGACGACGCGTGTAAGACGGAAAATAACAACACCGCAATAACCATGACGATCACAAAGTGTGTCTCGGACGCCCCAGCGGTACACCTTTTTGCGTGCGTCCTCTATCCCCGGAACAACACCCAGCATGTCTTCAAACCCTAAGTGGTCACCCCGCCGTGAGACCCCGGTTCAGCCAGAAGTCATTGTGTGTGTGTGTGTGTGTGTTTTGTTCAGGGCGCGAGCGGGATGTCGGTGGATGAGGGGCGCCACGCCGGGCCCAGGGAGGTGCCCCTGTACGTGTACGAGTCCACGGTACACTGTGCCAACGTGCTCCTGAGCCTGGAGGAGCAGCGGCGGCAGGACGTCCTGTGTGACGTGACGGTGCTGGTGGAGGGCAGGGAGGTCCGGGCTCACCGCGCCGTCCTGGCCGCCAGCAGCCGATACTTCCTACAGGTGCTGCTGAGACACGCCCACTCCGAGCAGGAGCCAATCATCAGCCTGCCCGACAAGGTGGGACACAGACGGTGACGTGCGTGCGTGTGTGTGTCTGTCTAACAGCCCGAGTGTACACAGACTCTCGGGGCGTGGCCTTTGTTGAGTTTCTACACCACTGACGTTCCGTCCTGGTGGGGTTTAGAAAGGACGAGAGAACAGGAGTCAAGAAGAAAGAGCGGATGAGAATGTCAACTGTATGTGTTGTTCGCTGTCTGTTGTGCTCATCCATCTGTGAGAAAGCACAAGTGTGTGTGTGGGGGTTAGGGAGGGGGTTTGGTCAGGGACCCAGTTTGGTGTAACTTCCTCAGTGTTGAGGCATTCCATGGCTTGTTGGCCTTGTGTTGACTTTTCAGAAGCAGTCATATGTTGTATTTCTTTCCGTTTTCCGCCGCTGTAACTAATCGCGGACGGATCAGCCCCAGCTCACATCCTACTGGCTGCCATTAGCATATAATGTCCTAGATCTGTCAATGTGATTAATATGTCTCTTTGACTCTACCTCATGCAATAATCACTATCAACTACTGAACCACTTCATATGTCAAAATCCATCCTCTAATGACTAGAAAGCGTTGCTTATTTTTCACATTTCTCTTTCCTTATTATCTCTAGATGTCTTCCCTCCTTCCTAACTGGCCTCTTTTGTCCTAGTTTCCTTTTCCCTAGCCTCCTTCCTACCTAGCCTCTTTCCTCATATCCTCATTCCTCCCTTGCCTCCATCCTCTCTAGCCTCCATCCTCTCTCGCCTCCTTACTCCCTCGCCTCCTTCCTCCCTAGTCTCCTTCCTTCTTTGCCTCCTTCCTACCTAGTCTCCTTCCTCCCCAGCCTCCTTCCTCCCTCGCCTCCTTCCTCCTGTGCAGCACCATGTTTTCTCTTTCTCACTCGGACTCCTTTTCTATCCATTGTCTCACTTGCCTCTTTTGTGGCTTTGTAGTTTCTCTCTATCTCTTCCTCTTTTTTTCCTCCCGTCTTTCTGTCCCTGTCCTCATTAGTGAGGCTGGTAGTAACATTAAAGGCGTCTCGCCTGGTTTCTGTGTGTTCATAAAGACATGCTGCTGCAGGCATAGGAGACAGCTGCTGATGTTAGCTGAAAATAGACTCTCAGAACACTCAGCACTGTAACGGCACTCTCCCTCCCCCCAGCCTCTGACACACACACGCACACACATGCACTCACACACACTCACAGTCAGACTGGCAGGCATGCGCTGTGCGGACGCAAACACACACTCGCACACACACATCAAGCTTGCTGGCTATCAGTTACTATTGGAAAGAACAGGAGAGATGACGAGAGGGGCTGGATGGGAAAAGAGAAGAGGGTGGGGAAAGGTGGAGGGGGAGAGGGGGAGAGGGGGAGGGGGGAGATGTGGGGAGGGAAAAGTATGGAAGAGGGGGGGTGGGGTGTAGGGGAGAGGTGGAAGGGGGAGAGGTTGGTGGGTGAGGTGAAGGAGAGTGATATGGAAGAGAGGTTGAGAGGAGAGGTGGAGGGGAGATTTGGAAGGAAGAGGTATGGTGGGTTTGTTTGTTCCTGCTCTCCTCATCTTCACCACCATCTTTTCCTCATCTTCACCACCATCTTCTCCTCATCTTCACCACCATCTTCTCCTCATCTTCACCCCCATCTTCACCACCATCTTCTCCTCATCTTCACCACCATCTTCTCATCTTCACCACCATCTTCTCATCTTCACCCCCATCTTCTCCCCATCTTCACCACCATCCTCTCCTCATCTTCACCACCATCTCCTCATCTTCACCACCATCTTCTCCTCATCTTCACCCCCATCTTCTCCTCATTTTCACCACCATCTTCTCCTCATCTTCACCCCCATCTTCTCCTCATCTTCACCCCCATCTTCTCCTCTTTCTTCTCCCTATCATCTCCCCATCTTCTCCTCTTTTAACTTTTTTCTTTTCTTTTTCTCTCTCGTTTGTCTAAATAAAATCTGAACGGTTAGTCCTGGGGGCGGGGCATGTTTAACTGTGTGTGCAAGCAGCAGATTGTACCACTTACTTCACGACATCCCCGGGACGGCTGACGACGCCACGGGCGCTAACACGGTCTTCTGTCCTCCCCCCCCACTCACCAGGTCACGGCCCGGGGCTTCTCTCCACTGCTCCAGTTTGCCTACACTGCCAAGCTGGTTCTGAGCCGGGAGAACATCCACGAGGTGATCCGGTGTGCTGACTTCCTAGGCGTTCACAACCTGGAGGACTCGTGTTTCCGGTTCCTGCAGGCCCAGCTACACAGCGCCGCCGTCGATCACAACAACGGGTTCCTCCACCGCGAGGAGCCGTCGACACTCACCGGCGATCTCCTTGCGGAGGAGGATGGAGGTGGAGGCTGGGTGTCCTCGGAGACCGCCAAGGTGACGTCGTCCTCAGCGACGAGGCGGCGGCCCAATCACTCGGCCCTTGCGCCCCTCGCGAGCGGCCTGACCTCTGACACCCCACGATGCCCCAAATACAGGAAGCACAATGGAGAGAACGAGGACGGCGACTCGTCCCGCTGCCATTCCTCCGCTTCTCCGGAAACCGTGGGGACCGGCAGCACCCGCCACGGGGGACACGCCCACCCCCTTTCCCCCTCCAGAATCAAAGAGGAGCCTTGCTCAGGGGGAGAGGAAAGCCCCTCAGGGCTGTCAGAAGACAGCCAGGATGTCCTGGAGATGGAGCTGGAGCCCTCCGAGCGTCCCCCAAGGAGAAGCTCTCCCTCCTGCCTGCGCTCCTACCTCCAGCGGGGCGTCATGGACTACGGTCACTCGGCCAGCACCCCGCCCCCCACCAGCCCTCTCAACCAATCGCTGCCGACCAACAGATTCTCACTAGTCCAGAACAGAGACCCGGCACTCGGCACTCGAGACACGGGGTCGTCTCAGGGGGGCGTGGTCGGGGACCTCAGGACGGTGTTGCCAGGGGCGGTGGGTTCATCCGTCATGGATACGGAGGGACTGGCGGGGGTGTTGACCCTGGAGCCCCTCCCGTCAGATGGGGTCAGCAGACAGGACGCAGAGTTGGACCGTCGCAGCAGTGTCATCTTCTCCTCGGGGGCCTGCGACCGGCTGGGACCTCACTCCTACTCCGACCGGAGGTCCCTGGAGAAAGATATGCTGGAGATCACCTCGAAATCCTTGTGGACAGGCGTCAGTCAGTCTCCCTTTCGCCAGGCGTACTCTCCCCTGTCCTCCTCCACCTCCTCGCTCACCCCCAGCACGGCCCTCCAGGACCTCCTGCCGACCACGGCCTGTCGACCACGGCCCACCACCAGTTGCCCCCTGGCCATAAAGATCTCCCCCCGCTCTCCTCCCTGCGAGCCCCGCACACGCACCTCCAGCTCCTGCTCGTCCTTTTCCTACCTGGAGGACGGCGGCAGCGGGGGCTCTCCCTCCAGCCTGCCCCAGTTTGAGTTCTCCTCGTCCCCGTGCTCTGGGTCTGGCCTGCCTCGCTGCCTGGTGGGGGGGCCGGGGGAGCATGCTGGGATGGTGGTGGGCCGCGCCAAGATCAAGTGTGAGCGGGGCTCGTACGGGGCAAACTCCAGCGATGAATCCGGGTCCTTCTCCGAGGGCGACAGTGAATCTGGGCCGGCCAGAGAACCGGGCCCTGAGGTCAGTATGCTGGGATCGAGCATCAAAATGCATGCGCACACCTCGCTTTCCGAATTCGTTTTTAGTTTAGGAGAGCGGTGGTCATTTGTGAGATTTCCCATTTCACAAGTGTCACGTACGCTGTTCCTCTCTAAAGCTATAAAGCCATGGGAGTCCCTTTATAAACTCTGACCATTGTGACTTCCTGGTCGAAAGGGAACTGTGATAGAATAAAGCACAAAGTCCTGGAGTGCTGATGGCTAGGAGGAAGGGCTTTCTATCTTCAGCTCTCACGAATCTGCTGGGTGGTGTTGCAGTGAGGCTGTAGAAGCGACCGTATATGAATGAATCCTGAACCATTTTCTTCACTGAACTATGGAACCGGTGTGTGTTTGTAGGTGTATATGCTCATACCAGTTCTCACGGTGACACACTTGGCTCTGACAGAACGGACACACACCCCAGGATGATCGGTGGCCGGGTGGAAGGGGTTGTGTCCTGTACTCTGCCATCTGGCTCATTCCCCCAGTTTAGAGCCTCCTAACTGGGACAGTCCACTATGCAAGCCCCCTGCTGGGAGACAGAGCACCAGGGCCACAACTTGGCCCATATACTACTGGCATAAACGTGCGCACACACGCACAGACCTACACAAACACACAGGTTCGCTCGCACGTATACATATACAGGCGTGCACGCAAACGCACACACCAGTTGACACAGATAAGGCCAACTCCTCAGCGCTGGCCCAGTCACAGAGTAGAGCTTAATGAAGTGAATGGTTAAAAAGGGAAACCAGAACATAGGGGGAGAGAGAGAGAGAGAGAGGATTTACGACGGTGTCTGAAGCTCACTCCGTCTTCCCAACCTTATTATGGAACTGGTTTGAGTCAACGGGCTATATATAGATGTCTATCTGAGCGAGAGAGAAGCCCCCCCCTCTTCAAGGTCACGTCTGAAACACGGCAAACTCCCTCAGTTTCCTGCCTCTGCGTAGCTCCTTTGCCGAGACACATGTGAGAGCATGTATAAACCGCACCATTAAACAATGAATGGTAGCCCTTTCGATTAAGAACGTCACACTGTTGACTGTAGTGGGAGTTTCGTGGCGAGAGAGCTTCCCCCAAACTTCCGTTTCAGAGCGTCAGTCAGTTGGGATGTTTCAGCGTATTTTCCATCAGTTCTGCGTACATACATTTTTTTTCCCTCCCACCACTGTTGACTACAGCAAGGGCCTGGTGTACAGCCGCACTTTAAACATGTGGTGGCATGACTTGAACAGGCAACGACCGGCTATAATTGGTGGGGAAACAGTGTCACCTAGTGGGCTTAGCGGGTAAAGAAAATTGGGTTTTTTCAAATGTGTGTGTCGGTGTGTGACATGAGTGCCGTCAGGGGGAGTTGTATGAAACGGGCACATAGCTGACAGTGTCGTAATATACCACATAGACACTTTTGACTGAAAACACTGTGCAAGCGTGTCTCCTATTTATCTGTGTGTTTCCTTGTCTGGCAGGTCAAACTTCCCTTCCCAGTGGACCAGATCACCAATCTTCCACGCAACGACTTCCAGATTATGATAAAGATGCACAAGCTGACCTCGGAGCAGCTGGAGTTCATCCACGACATCCGTCGGCGGAGCAAGAACCGCATCGCCGCCCAGCGCTGCCGCAAGAGGAAGCTGGACTGCATCCAGAACCTGGAGGTGGAGATACGCAAGCTGGTGCGTGACTCCGTCTGACGCTGAGCGATCATGCCCCCACACGAGCGACACTCCCACCGTCCGCGGGACCGCTCTCCACACGAGCGACACTCCCACCGTCCGCGGGACCGCTCTCCACACGAGCGACGCTCCCACCGTCCGCGGGACCGCTCTCCACACGAGCGGCGCTCCCACCGTCCGCGGGACCGCTCTCCACACGAGCGACACTCACACCGTCCGCGGGACCGCTCTCTGTTCTTTTGTGTTTGTTTACGTGTTTGGGGTTCGGGCGCTCGGTCACAATGCACTTTATACGCGTTTGCGTTGTAGCGGCATTTGAGGGCGTGTGTATTTTCAGGGTACACACGACATTCATGTACTGTTTGTGTGTGTGTGTGTGTGCCTTTGCAGGTGCATGACAAGGAGAAGCTGCTCAGCGAACGGAACCGGCTGAAGGTGTGCATGGGCGAGCTTTGGCAGAACCTCTCCTACCTCTCCCAGGCTGTGTCGCAGGGGGTGTGCCGGGAGGCGCAGACGAACCCTGGGAAGACCCACCCCCTGCCCCCCGCGCACACGCCCACTGATCCCGCCTCCGCCGCCGACAGCGACCCCGTCACGGCCAGCATCGACCTCACCTCCGCCTCCCCTGGCTCCCCCGCCCTGGAGGGGAGCCCATCCAAGACCCACCGGGCCTCCGTAAGGCGGATCGGCAGGGGGGCGGAGGGGCGGCTCGTGGGGCGGGGGGACCTGGAGTCGAGCCTGGAGCCTGGAACGTCTCCAGTCGTGTGTAGCCCCGCCGGGTCTGTGGATTTCTGTCAGGAGATGACTGAGAAATGCACAACGGAAGAACAGCCAGTACCAGACTGTACCTAGCTAGCGACGACTCAGTTCTATTGCTATTATGACACACATCTCTACCTTGATGTATAAAGTTTGAAGTACATTTGTTATCGGTGTTTTTGAAAGGATGGCACTACAGTGTCTTATC
>JACXGK010000586.1:81299-100981 GCA_016801125.1 Novumbra hubbsi
CTCTCCCACCCTCCTTCTCTCTCTCCCACCCTCCCTCTCTCTCCCACCCCCCTCTCTCTCCCACCCTCCCTCTCTCTCACTATATGTTTCTCTCTCCCTTCCACATCCCTCTCTCTCATGGGAGGTTAAACTCAGGAATTCCTCTGAATGTTTAATAATGTCTCTGTACAAAGTTATTTCGTTACAAATTGTACATCTGAAGGGTTCTTCTGTACAGCTGAGAGTTGAATGAACTGGCTTGCATATGCAAAGTTTCCTTCAGCTATTATTTAGAATATTTTCTTTCTGCTGCATAGATGGTTGATTGTGTACATTCCTCTTTTGCATTTGACACACAATAATATCTGTGGTGAAAGATAGAAAAAATTAACGAAAAAAAGAAATGCAAGATTCAACAATGTTAGCTGAAGAGGAAAATGGAAATAAAACTGCTCCATTCAGAACCTCCAAGAGGTAACTTGTTGTTGACCTTACCAAATGCATTGACATCAGCACTTAGAATTGAAAACCTCCAAGAAAAGTACTTATATTCAACCAATATGTCAAAGACTATTATACATATCTGAATCGTATAGCTCTTTTAGGGTTAGAAATGGCCCATGTTTAGTGATAATGTAGTATTGAGTTCTGAGGTACTGTCCTTTACATTTAGCATAAATCAGATGTGATAAAGTATTGGGTTCTAGATGAACAGCACGACATATTCCTTGCTTGGTAATCCATTTGAAATCTTAAATGCAAGAGTGTGATTTATCCTCGAAACTTGTCCAGTACCCCCACTAGTGTATTATCAAGTGAATTGTTGAAAACAAATTCAAAGATATGCTTAAGTAGTTGTTGGTCCATGGTAATGCCAAAATCTGTTCTGTTGTGAAAGGTAGTTCTGTAGCATGTGTCAGGCTTAGCTCAGTGGTTTCTTTGTTTTATGTAGGAACGTTCAAATGTCATTTTCTGTTAGTTTTTCCCCTTGACATGCTTTTCGCTTTCCTCGTAGTATAGTACTACGAGCAAAACGAACACAGAATGCACTGATACTCCGAGTGCACTGAGCGTACCGATAACCCCTACTGGGCTATATTTCAATTTGAAAAGTAAACATGAACGTGTTACGTTATTTATTTTGACAATGGTTCTATTGGCGGATGTGTTGGCACAAAATGGAGGTCTGGAAACATCCAGAGTCCTAACATTGATTCTCATGATTTTTAACAGTTGTTGTTTTTATTGACAGTTTGAATGAAAGACAAGTATTTGTGTATTGTATGATTCACAAAGTCTTTATTTAGTATAAATTAAGCTGATGTTTCAAAACAGGTGAGAGTGTTTACAAATGTCTGTGTTACCTGTTTGTGTTTTTTAAAGACTTTTCCATGACAAGAGACTTTGCGTAATCGGATTGATACGTTTTTAACCGTTTTTCAAACTAAACATATACACAATTGCAAGTAAATTATTTGTTCACAAAAGATTTTAACATTTGACAAGTGCAGCTCCAAGTCTTGCCTTAGAGGTTTCAGAGGCCAAACTCAAGTGAAAGGGAATGGAAGGTGACAATTAAAAACCATACTGTGGGAATAATAACATTCTGTCTAAACCATGAAATAAGATTGACTTGTGTACAAACACATTATTTACGGTTTGAGGTAAAACACATTGCATTTTCTCCAAATGTGCATTAACAATGTTATTTTACCACAGTGCAGGTTTGAGTGAATCCCAGCCTAAGTGTATGCAGAGGTAATGCCTCGTTTGAACATTATGAACTTTCACACTTATCTACCTGTAAAATTCTGCATACCTCTCATTTTGGGTCGAGGACTGTGTTGTACTGTAGATGAAGTTGTATTTGATGTTTCTATTTTTACATAGTGGTCATTATTATTGTAATAGTAGATCTTTTGGTGAGAATTTTTTTATGTGTCATTTGAGGAAACTGCAAGATGACTGTTATTTGCAGATTCAGTTTTGCTTCTCCCTCTTTGAATGTTGAAATTGCCTGATTTTGTTATATTGTAAATATTGTGTAACTGTTGTTTTTGTTTATTTGATATGCAAATGTTTTGGAGGGAAAAAAAACTTTTTGTCATGACACCGTTTCTGTTTACGGATTAAAACAAATAGCATGTGCCAAATCTTTGTGTTTTTTATTTTCTTGAATTTTTTTATCGCATGTATTTAGGATTATAATGCAGCCCAATCAAAGACAGGGACAAAATGTGATTTTCAGTTTTAGTAAATAAGCATTTAATGTCAAGATAAGACTGTATATCAAACGGCTAAAGACACACACGTCCACCAGCGTCACCGTTTTCTTTTGAATTTCCGACATAAAAAAAGGTGAAGCTAAATATTAGATTTATAAAAGTGAATAATAAGCATATACGCGAACTTCCTCTCCCGTGATTCCGCTGCGCTCGCAGACATTCGTTCATCCCAATAACCGTAACCTTTCCGGCAATACTCGCAATGTGCTCAACCCCTTCCCCTCTCTGCCACAATCAGCCACATGGAAAGTCACTGGTTTGGGGACCGCGGACGTGTTAAGGTGCTTTGAGCTGGAAATACAATGGGAAACTGCACGCGGACACTCTGGCCACCCGTGGCTCAGCCTGGGCTGAAGGCCCTTTCCGTCCCAATCGATGATGTGCCCATGTGTCATTGATATCTCCTGTGTGTGGGTCCACTTGCAGGCAAGTCCCGGCCTCTGCTGTTGTTCTGGTCCGCCTTCACTTTTTCATGATTGACGAGATGTCCAAGAAAACACTCTGAAATAGAGAGACAATCTTTACTTTCTTATGGCACGATTTTATAAAACATTTTTATAAAACACATACACAGCATATATATATATATATATGTATGTATGCTTGTTTATGTATAGAAATATATATGTGTATGTATGCGTGTTTATGCATGTATATATATATATATATATATATATATACACATAAATGTCTTTTACGTCTTAACTGGTAAAATATATACTCTCATTCCTTCCGTCTCTCTCGATCTCTTTCTCTCCCAATAGATCGCTCTCAATTTATTTTTCTCCATATACATCTCTCTCAACTCTTTCTCTCCCGATTCATCTCTCTCGATCTCTTTCTCTCCCAATACATCTCTCTCGATCTCTTTCTCTTCCAATACATCTATCTCAATCTTTTTCTCTCCCAATACATCTCTCTCAATCTCTTTCTTTCCCAATACATCTCTCTTGTTCTCTCAATCCCTTCACCATCCCATCTCAATCCCTTCACCATCCCATCTCAATCCCTTCACCATCCCATCTCAATCCCTTCACCATCCCATCTCGCGTCATGCTCACTGGTGTGTTGCTCTAACACTGACAGGTGGCTGAAACCTCACATAACCTGTGGGGGGGGGACTCTCTAAACCAGCCAATCGAGGATGGCCTGTCTTTGTCTCTACTTGCCATTGACATTCTCCTCCCCGGGGGCGGCATCACCGGCATGTCCCCCATCTCGCCCAGCTCGGACTCTGAGCTTCGTACAGAGTTGCTGCTGCAGTCACTGATGGTGGACATGCTCTCAGAGGGCATGCGGGACATGAAGCTTTGCTTCCTCCCCGGGTTGGGAAAGGGGTAGTCGCCTCCTCCGGAGTCCCTCCTCTCCTCCGTGTCCGTGTCCCTCAGGGCCAAGCTGGGTCGGTGTGTTGCCGTGACGCTCGGCCTGTACGTCGCCATGGGCGCGGGTATTTCCGTGTGGCCTGGCCGGTGGTGGTCCTGAGGCTGTGAGGGGTGGATCTGCGGGCCCGTCGCGTTCCCGTGGTCTCCGTCCCTATTTAAGTCAGTTCTCCCGTAGGCCGGCGGTGGCTGGTCCACCGGGGCCGCGGTGTGGTTCTCCCGGGCTCCCTGGAGGGGCCGGGTGGGGGGCGTCCCGCGGCTGGGCTGACATTGCTGGGCCTGCTGATGGGGCAGGAAGCCGGTGCAGTTGGCCAGGTACTGGCCCGGAGCTACGCTGTTGTGCCGGGACACATCATGGTTGGGGATGTAGTTGGGAGGCTTGTCCGCGGGGTCCCCATCCGGCTCGGGGGTCCCTTTGAAGACGGTCTGAGTCAGGGGCCCGTTGTGGCTGGACAGGTTCCTCATCGCACCCAGCTGCTGAACCGTCGACTTCCTCTTGGGCCGGTAAACCAGGCTGTCATCGTCTGCCTTGCCCTCGTCCCCCCTCAGAGTCTGTTTGATCTTCCTGATGCCCAGGTGGGATATCTCCATGACGTTCAGGAAGAGGGACACCCCGGCGATGACCAGCATGAACACCATGAACACGGTTTTCTCGGTGGGCCTGGAGACGTAACAGTCCACGCTGTTGGGGCAGGGCGTCCGCTCGCACTTATACAGAGGGTCCAGGCCGATGCCGTACAGGATATACTGGCCCGTAATGAAGCCCACCTCCACCACAGAGCGCGTTAGGATATGGATGACGTAGGTCCGCAGCAGGGACCCCCTCAGTGGGGCCTTCTTCACCTTCCTCTGCTCCTCCAGCTTCTTAAGCTCCTTCTCGATGCGCTTGTGCTCCTCCACCGGCGCCTCCGTCTCCCCCAGCTCCGCCTTCAGCTGGATCCTCCGCTGGTGCCTCTCCTTCTCCAGGGCGCGCAGGCGGTAGAGCGCGTGGCCCATGTAGACCAGCGAGGGCGAGGACACGAAGATCACCTGGAGGACCCAGAAGCGAATGAGGGAGATGGGGAAGGCCCGGTCGTAGCAGACGGTCTTGCAGCCCGGCTGGTCCGTGTTGCAGATGAACTCGGCCTGCTCGTCGTCCCACACGTCCTCCGCCGCCACGCCCAGCACCAGCATGCGGAAGATGAAGAGGATGGTGAGCCAGATCTTCCCCACGATGGTGGAGTGGATGTGCACCTCCTCCAGGATGCTGCCCAGCAGGTTCCAGTCCCCCATTGTTTCTGCTCACGGCTCGCTGGTCTCTACTGATACATGTCCGCACTCTGGGGAGAGATCCAGTGGGGATAAATCATCTGTTCCCTTTGACAGTGTGCAGCGGCACTGTATATCTTCACTGTGCAATGTGTATCCTCACTGTGCACTGTATATCCTCACTGTGCACTGTATATCCTCACCGTGCACTGTATATCCTCACTGTGCGCTGTATATCCTCACTGTGCACTGTATATCCTCACTGTGCACTGTATATCCTCACCGTGCACTGTATATCCTCACTGTGCGCTGTATATCCTCACTGTGCACTGTATATCCTCACTGTGCACTGTATATCCTCACCGTGCAATGTATGTCCTCACTGTGTACTGTATATCCTCACTGTGCGCTGTATATCCTCACTGTGCACTGTATATCCTCACTGTGCGCTGTATATCCTCACTGTGCACTGTATATCCTCACTGTGAACTGAACGGATGGCCGCGTTAATAAATATGAGAGCAATGCATGGTAGGCCACTAAATGGCAAGAAATTGGAAAAGAAAGAAATGTGTTGCCTTGATGTAAAGTAGTTTATCCTGGTCCTACTCTGCTGTCTACACTGTTGTGGAAATAGTTCACTAAAGGTTTCTGGATCGTATATGCTGCATTTTTTTTCCTGCTTACATAACCAGAATGAATTTCACTTTGGTCAGTCCAGACATTTGTTGTGTTCCTCTACAACACTTTAACTTAGGTAAGACATCTGCATTACAATTTAACTTCTACATGCAAGAGCAGAATATATATATATATATATATATATAATAAAAAAATGTAACAGGTCAAAGCAGAAAAAAAACACTTACATATCAATGGTATGGGTACTCTCTTTGCCTCTCAATGCAGATCATGTTTCCCAGTTGCCAAAATCACATGCTCGGTTTGGTTACCCCATGGAGAAGTTTCAGTCCGAGTCCTTGCTCATCTCTGCCTGGGTTGGCCGGCCGGTCAGTCAGTCCGCCACGCAGAGTGTCCTGTGTTTTCCTGTGGTGCTGTTCCAGGGTTCACAGGATGTGGCGATTGATCCGCCACCGACGGGAGGGGACAATGCCCGATGGCCTGCAACGTCCCTCCCCCCAACCCCTGGCTTGCTCCCGCAGTGCCAACCCCGCTCGTGCCCTCTAACACCATCAATAGCCCACGCTCTGGTGGAGAGGGTATATTTGGGCACACAATGGTTATTTATTTCCCAGATGGTACCCGCCGTCCCTTTTTGGCCCTCTAGGTGTTTACGCTCGTCATAATTAGGAGACTAAGAAACTAACAGGTTTAGCCAAAGTTATGTAACGGCTCCCATATTTGATAATCTAATGTAGAATCTATAAGGCCAGACACAGTGGTTCAATGAGTCATGGCCTATTTCATAGCTGGGGATTGGGGTTTTTTTTTTTGTGGGTGTCCTGCCTCCCCCTTGACGATTTGTCTTTTGAACTAGAACACCATGGTTACCAAAACACCATGGTTACCAGAACATGCCAAAGATATAATTTCAACTACTAAAAACTGTTGGAATGACATTGTTACCAAACAGGCAAATTATTTGGTATATATAATATATATATTTCTTTAACATCATTATGTGCCTCTGAAGATCAAGGCTTTTAAATGGCGAAGAGTACTCAAAGCCTTGTTGCACAATGTGTTCAAGACCATAGCAGGAAATCGGTCTGGGAGCCCCAAATGCTGTACTCCTGCTCTGGTTGAAGGATGAGGTCATATTTACGATGAGTTAGGGATGTTTGTTTAAGTTGGTTTGGTCTTGATTAGGTTTCCCAAGGAGTTTACCCAACTCCTCACGAAGTGGAAATGAGCAATTAGCAATGAGAACAGGAACTGATGTAAAAAAAAAAAAATCTTTTTTCATCAAGGGGCATTTCTTCAACCAAACAATAGCTATCACTCACAAAGATATTTTGGGGGTTCTGAACGTTTTTTTTTTTAATAAAACCTCTGAGTAGTGAGTGTCCACTCATCGCTAGGGCAACTACACGTACAAGTGGAGCTGAGTATCCTCAGCTAGCCATACCAAAGCACAGTAATAGTACACAATAGTAGTTGAGTTTCTGCCCCTGCTGAATAGAAAGACCAGCCCTGCCTCTGGGCTTTAATTAGCTTTCCATTGCACACTGACAGAGTCAATGGAGGATTGATTTGATTTTCCCTTGCAGAAGCTTTAACAGCAAATGCCAGATGTCACATCAGGGACGTAGCGTTACATAACCGGGTTCATCTAGTGCTTAGCTAGAGATCCATAGGAACCGGGCCGTTGTGTATCTGTGTGTCCAGGCCTGCAAGTGTACGTTTTCATTTGATTAGCTCTGTTTCTGCGATTGGGGAAGGAAAACCAGCGCTCGGTTTCTTTGAGGGAAGCACATGCGTTTCGACCCGTCATTGTTTCCTTGTTGTTATGGTTAATGAGCCTTACCAAAATGTCATTATCTATGTTTGGGCTGGTCATATTAAAAAATGTTGTTTCACAATGGAATTGTGCCCATGATTTGATTGCATCCGTTCACAGGCACAAGTTGACCACTTTGAACAAACTTCAACAAGGTGATGACAACATTATCATCATATACTTGCCAACCAACATGGTGTAGTGATGCTGTAAAAAAGACAACATCCACCTGTTAGTGCCAGTCAATGTATTTACTTAATCACCTCTCAGATCTCTGCCTATATTTAGTTATAGCACCTCCCCAATGCTGTCAACAAATACCCAACTGACACAGGATGTGGGCTCCTCTGAGAACGAGGAATATAGTTTTCACATAAGATTTCTAGGGGTACCCTCGATGTTGTCGTCTTCAAGTGAGAATGAAACACCGGTGTTGTAATGGCGAGGTCATGTGAGGATGGTCTGTGTTGTACCATAGCTGTCCATCAATACCTTCAGTCCTCAGCGCATGATGCACTGTAGGATCACACAGAGTGGTTTATGAAAGGTTAACGATACCCAGGGCCTTAGGGGGGGGCTCATTAAACCCTGTAATCAACGATGGGATCAATAAAGAACACACACCCACACAGCACTCACAGATATATATGCACTGTATAGGAACACAGCAAGGAAGAGCCGCCATATCATACAGTATTTACTAATTTATCACTGACACACAATGTGACATACAAACACTATTCAAAATGAACAGAGGGAATGAGGGAGTGGGAGGCATGGAGAGACAGGAAGCAAGAGAAAATAGTGAGTTAGATGGACAGGCAGTAAGAGAAGAATGGTGAGTTAGATGGACAAGCAGTAAGAGAAGGATAGTGAGTTAGATGGACGGGCAGAAATAGCAAATAATGAGTTAGATGCACCAGCAATAAGAAAGGAATAGTGAGTTAGATGGATGGGCATAAATAGAAAATAATGAGTTAGATGCACAAGCAGTAAGAGAGGAATAGTGAGTTAGATGGACAGGCAGAAATAGAAAATAATGAGTTAGATGCACAAGCAGTAAGAGAGGAATAGTGAGTTAGATGGACAGGCAGAAATAGCATATAATGAGTTAGATGGACAGGCAGAAATAGCATATAATGAGGTCCAAACACCCAGAAACATCATGGGATGGGTGATACCAGAATGTGATGTTTATGGGCTCTCTCTCAATCTGTCTTTTCTCTGATTTCTCTGGTCCTGAATATGACAAATTATAGCTTTAATAAAGGAAATTGTACTTATTATGATTGTCAGATGTTGGTTCTCCAAGACACCTTAAGAGGAATGCACTTTGTTAGTTGCTCTGGATACGAGGGTCTGCTAAATCACTAAAACGTAAAAGATAAATGTATGGAATTCATAAAACGTCTGTTACCGGAGTAAGGAAAGGCAATTGTTGACATACTTGACCTCAACCCATAGTTGGCCAGACATGGCAGATCATATAACCACTGTGGTCTGCACCTTCCATAAATATCTGTATTTTTAATTGGGTGGTTATATGAGGTTGGAGATGTTGACTATTCCATTTTTCTGTTTTATTTGTTTTGTGTATGCATGTACATACGTTCAATCAATGCATGCAGTCTTAAAGAATATATTATACGATTCAAATATTCTTTTGGTGCTACCGAATAACCACAGATACTGTAACTTATTGCTCTTATATCTACTAACTCTTCTTATTGTGATGTTTTAAATCAAGAATTCATGCTGTTGTCTTGGCTGCTGTATATGTAATGTTTTCAGGTGCATCGCATCACTTTGGCAACGCTGACAAACCATTCATGCCATTAGCAGATATATAATTTGAATTTGAGGTATACAGAGAAAGGGTGAGAGAGTGAAAGATGCAGAGCGAGTGTAAGAGTGTGAGAAAGAGACGCAGTGAGCGGGGGAGGTGCGGTAATTAAATCATTACAGATATGGCCAGGTTATTATAGATCCATGGCTGCAGTACAGTAGGATCTAATTTACTGCTAACGGGCACATGTGCCCTGTGCTCTGGCACGAGATAACAGCCTTCAGGCTGCAGTTGTTTGTCCGCTGGACGGCCGGTCGGTGGGGGCTGTTCCCGTAGTAACCCTCATAGCTCATGTTGTCAACCACGGTTGGTGTCTACCCTCCGTGCTCCCATTGGCCCCGAGAAGTTCCAACTCCTCCTCCTGACCGACGATTGGCTGCCGGAATTCAGCTCTGTCCTGCTCCAGCCGGAGTCGGTCCCCTGAATCTGTCTATCCGCGGTGCGGCTGCCACGATCACTTACCTAAACTTGACTCGTGGGGTTTTCGTGGTCTGCAGTGACTTTTCTCTAACTCTTTAATAACTCGATCCCTCTCAAATTCAAGGTACCGTGGCTGTAGCACATGCGCTACAGTTTAAAGTTGGACGGCTTGCTAAATCTGTCTGTGTAAAGATATATTATTGAACATTATGGCTTGCTGACGTGATGCACCGCTTTCATAAAAGCAATCATAACAATAAATGTGACAGTTTTCCACTGTGGTGACTGAGCCTGGCAATGTTGGGAAGCTTTGAACGGAGGTATGTGCATTCAATGATGATCAGGGTTTTCCCCTCTGCGTTCACATCAATGAATGGCTATGCTTTGTGGACCAGGTGCTCTTCAATGCTGCAAAGGCCGACCAGATTCTTCTGTCCGAATGATTAAAGACCTGTTCAGACATCCAGCGTGAAGAAGAGTTACCAGCAAAGTACACCGACTTTGATAGGTAGTAGGTCCGGTACTAACTGCTTGGAGGTGCGTTCAGTTTTGTCTTTAGTGAACCCCCACGGTCTTGACGTCTCTTTAAAACGCCTTCTCTATCGATTTTCAACGGCCGTTTTTTGTATTCACGGGGGAATAACAGGTAGCAGTTTCTCGACACAGTAGAGCCTAAGAAATGGTTTCCGCTTTCAAGGTAGACCGCACGTGCAAATATTCCACTTCTGACACCGGTACACTGTAATTAAATCCGTTGTCCATGGTAAATGACAAATGTTCTGAAACATTTAAAAAGTGAATTTACTAAGTGTTTCATTATTATTGGTGACCTGACAATTATACTTTGTATTTTTGATTAGCTTGCCCAACATTAGTGGAAAAAGGGACGCAATCTACCTTGTACACAATAATAACAATTAACAAGAAAATAATTGTTAAGCAATATAGCAGGTAACATTTTCATAAAGCGCTGGTAATTGTTTTTATCAAGGTCATGGAAATGACTGTAATTCCTACACAAAATGTAATGGGAAGATACATAGCTTTTGTCATTAATTGGAAATATATGTGTTTTTCAATTTAAATGCCAGACTATGAATAAAGTTGTTCCGTTAATGAGCAGTAGGTTTCGTGAGGCACCAGCTGTGGTACAAGAGGTTTGAGAGACACCTCCTGCTGGCAACACTCATGAAGGTCATGTGATTTTTATGCAATTCTGGTTGCTGCCTCTAGATGTCAGTAGAGATTAGGAGCCATGAGAATTTTGCTTGTTTAGTGCTGTTCATCATAGAGGAGGAAAGAGGTGTCATCTGTGTTGGGTGCCATTGTGGCGACTGAGCAAGCGTGGGCAGTGTAGCTGAGGCCAACTGTTTTTATTTACAACAAAGCAAAGCGTGAGGCCCAAATTAATCAGAAAACGTGTTGTCACCAATTGTTTTTATCTTCTTAAATTAACAGTATAATTGCATTACAAAATTAAAACAATTATTTCTAAATGAAGAATGAGTGGCCCTCCTGTACAACATTAAATATGTCCAAATAATGACAATTACAATTCTCAAGCTAAAACAATAAAAATACCATTACCAGTCACATGTACATCAACCAATACATTAACTGCTGTATTCTCTTAACAATTCATGAAGAAAAGGTAACCAGTTATCATAAAATATATTGGTTTCATAGTTTATTTGATCAATCAGTCGTTCACATTAATCTGTTTCTGACAAGCAAACAACCATCCTCTTGAACCATCATTCAAGGAGGTGGTCATTATTGGGCATAGTCAAGCACAGGCTGGCAAGATTGCATTTTAGCATGTTTACATCAGGGCATGCCTACTCTGTGAACTCCACTTGTGCAATAAAGAATATAGGCCAACGATTGCATCATATTCAGCTACACTGTCATAATCACATCCTAAATCAAGGGGGTGTGAAGAAATCTGAATCCCATTAAAGAGTTGTAATCTCAGAGCAATCATGTCTGTCATTGTTCACTAGTGAACTGAGGAGCCTCTGCAATGGAACAACATTGGATTCTGCTGTGCCCATATGACTCTCTTGTCTGTTCATATGACTCTCTGGTCTGTTCATATGCCTCTCTGGTCTGTTCATATGCCTCTGTCTTCTCTTCATATGCCTCTCTGGTCTCCTCATATACCTCTCTGGTCTCCTCATATGCCTCTCTGCTCTGCTACAGAGGAGCTCAAGAACCGACATGTATAATGTTTTGGAGAGGCCAAGAAAATGTTTAGTTCAGGTATTTTGTCTGTAAAAAAAAAAAAAGGCATTTTGGAGCCAGGCTGGAAAATAAAAATTCACCGACAATGACCCCTCTTTTGTTTGAAAAGGAATCAAAAAGATCACTTATTATAAACCTAAGAACCTCGCTGTTCCTGTCGAACACACCTTTCCACTTCCCCCTTTCCCAGATCCACTTACACTTTCCGAAACCAGGATCTCTGAGAGTGCAGGAGTGATGCAAGTTCTATGCTGACCCTGCCAGTTGTGTTGTGTGGCCTAGTTGGTGAGGATGTTTAGGAGAATACAAGCAGGCTCGGTAGAGTGGTTCAGGTGTACTCCCATGCATATCCTGACAACAAATCATGGAAGTATTTGCATGTTGACCCACTATTTGTATCGTTTGTTTGCTTTGATTGGGGCCCCTTTTGGTTTAATAGTGACACCATAATGATAAGATGCAAGACTGCATCTGCTTAAAGGTAAACATGTTTTTTATCCATATCAAAATTGGGAAAATTCTGCACATAGTCCCCATTTTAGGCTAAGCATTTGTTCTTATTAACAAAATGCACAATATAATTTCTGGAACTGGTTGCAGATTGTTTGCGTGCCACAACTGCTTAATTCCTCAGTCCATTGTGGTTATGGATCAGTGGCTATCTCTCTGGTGCTTCTCCACCAGGCATATATAACAGACAACTCAATTTTTGTGGTGACTGTGGTCACCATGAGCTATCAGAGAATCGTCTGTGTACCTGAGCATATATTGTACAACTCTCTGGAGGGATGAAACGCCACCCTTCCATCCCTAACGTCTAACATCTTTTCCAAAGACGGCTCATTGGCTTGTGCGGTAACGCCCCCTTTCCCCCGAGTAAGAGACGTTTGGTGCATAAGGAGCCAGTCCAACAATTACTTTAAGATATTTGAGAACGTGGGCAAATTGTAGATATTCATTGTTATTCCCTTTTAAGACCCATGCTTGGCATGTAAAATGCGTCGTCAACGTAATTTACCCTTGGAGATTGACTTGGCCAGTCAATAACCTTACTCTGTTTTCCCTTTGGCAGTGTGTGTTTTGGGGATCATTCTCACTCTCTTTCTGCATGAGGAAGTGCTTAAAGCTTTTGCTTCAGCAGCCAAGATGTTTTTGTATTTCATAAAAAACTCTGCTGCTGAAGTGAACGGTTACATCGCTGCAGACAGGTGAGTCCGTATGAGTACCAGCCATGCATGCCCAAGCAATAGCGCCCTTTTTCACCAATGGGGTGGCATGGCGGTAGATGTTGAACGTTCCTTTTCTCTCTCCACACCATCACTCTGGTACATGTTCATCTTTATCTCATCTACATGCAAAACGCTTTTTAAAAAACAATGAATTTGTTAATTAGGGACTGCAAAAAATGGTGATCCAGTAGGTCTGAAGTTAGACCAGTTGAGGGGAGTGTAATGGTCATATGTATACAGGGTGTAGAAAAGAGTGCTGGTGACAAATTGAATGGCAGTGTGGTAAATTGCATCTAATATGTTGAGGTTTTTCGTGCCAAGACTGTAATTAAAGTATACCGGCCATAGTCCAGGATTTGCATGTTAGTCGCTGGACTAAATCTCATTACGACAGCATTCATTTCCAAGAAGTTTTCTATTTTTATTATGATTTTAAGAAATCAAAGTGGTACTATCGCCTGGCAGTAATAAGCAGTTGTGAAATCGAAACAACCCAGTTTTTTAGTGATCCGCCCAACTCTGGTTTATAGGCTGTCATACAGAAGTGCGAGTCTGAATAAGGAAGTAACATGAAAATTCACAATAAAAGGTATGGGCTCTTTGTACAGATTTCACTCAGTCCGGAAGAGACGCAATCAATGCGGAAGATAAACGTGAGTGTTTGTGCTTTTGGTTCGACGCTGTGCGCCCCTTGGAGAGGGGTTCCCCAAAACACCAGTCAGCAGATTGGACCGCTGATGACCAAAGAACGTGTCTCTATCGGATAGTTGACTAAACCTTTTTACAGGAAGTCTACTGCAAAATACAATTTTGGATTGCATAATATCAGTTGTGCTCACTCGCGCGCATAAATTCCGTTGTACAGTCAAATGCCGAAGGAGAGGGAGAAACGGCGAAAGTCCTCCAAAGAGGCAGGGCTGTCTGAGGGGTTTGTAAAAGATCGCAGAACAAGTCGCAAAGGATCTGAGATTCACGATGAACTCTGCCAAATGCCAGAAGTTAGGTTAGCTGACATTAACTCAACTCGTAAACCCGCTTTGATGGAGGAGCTAACTGTACCCCAGGTGACAATAACTCCTGATGGAGGTAGCTCGCGGGAGATTCAGCAGGAGGACTGGGCTGAGTTGGACGGTCCTCTGCGACGGAAGATGTCAAACTCCTCTATCTCCTCAACAGGGTCCTCTATAGTGCACGAAGAGTCAGAGGACGACATTCTGAGTGACAACGAGACAAAGAGCAAAGGCAATATCACGTTAGAACATTTGTGTGAGGACACGGGAGAAGTGAGTAAAATTCTTCATTGCACGAAGTCATTGTTATTACAGTGTAATTACACGCTTTTCTACAGAAAGCTCTGTACTGCATGCCCAGCTGTTCCAGATCATGACTAAGGCTACACTAAAACTGATTTATTTTGCCATTTTATATAGACATTGTATTGTTGTAGCTTAGCTGTCTACCAGTAGTGAAAACAACAAAGCAAAATGTGTGGGTGGTTGGTTACTGAAAGTGACTCTACAAGAAGTAGCATACCTCAAATCTAAAGTGGTTCTGTTATGGAGGGGGGAAAACAATGCTGTACTGTCATCGTGGAAGAATGAATTATTGGTCTATATATCATTCCAAGTACCCTGCCTCACACCGAGACAAATAGGTTTCAAAAGGGTCTATCTAAAACCAAGTACTCTAGCTGGAACCAAAATGCATTCTTACATGGGGACAGCCGAAGAAAGCCTATTGGTTCTATAAGGCACTTTTTTCTTTTAAGATCGAATGTTAGTAGTTGCCTTTTGTCGGACTGCCCTTAGAGCATGCCACTTGCATTGCCAAGGTTGGGGGTTTGATTCCCGTTGGGCATCAAGTAAGCATGTAGGAAATGTAGGAAAATGTATCTATTGACACGCGAATGTCTTGTAATTCTAGATGAAATGACGTGTGTTTGTTCTCAGTGCAGACGTGGTGAATACAACATGGGTTCCAGATATCTAAGTTATTACGGCAAGGTGGTTATTTGATCAGAACCTCTATATGTGTTGACCTCCATACTTTCACTGTCTTGAGAGCATGTTTTAGGCTGTATGCGGTTAAATCATAACAGCACTGGAACCCCTGCACACTGAGCCAAGATCAGGGGAGGGATAGATTGTGGTTCTGTGCTGTGTGATAACTGTAAACATATGTCTCTTCTCTGATGTATGATGTGCTTATTCATTTTTTAATGGATCCAAGCCTGGTTCTGGTTAATGTATTCGACATCCTTCCCTTAATGCATTAGCCGTTCCGTTGAGAGATCCCCACAAGAGACTTTAAGCTGCAGTGCATCTTACTGGTAAACTGGTTTATTCTGTGTTTTGAGGATGTTTCAATTTTAATTGTGCATTAACGGTGATACGCCTAGAGTGAAAATGGCACAATCTTTTTATTTTTGTTAATGTTCAACAACAGCTAGCGCTGATCACTTGGCTGATTACAGACACTGATTACACTCTCAAAAGAACAACGGACCCTGTAAAGCTGCACATGGAACCAACAAAAGGTTGATGAACTAGCCAGTTGGCTAACTATAAGCTTGTCTTAAAGGTCATTTCCTCTTTCTTGTGGTGACCTTCCAATCATGCTTCGAGTTGTATGTGAGACCGCACACAGAAGTGAAAAGGTTGACTCTAATACAGTTCTCTTGATGGATGACTTGCATTGACATAAGAGCGATACATTTGTGACAACACAGTTTCAGATCCTCGAACATGAACCCGGGCTTGAATACCGATATGATCATCCACCCAGGTTCCCATGCTCCATGTAGGAACACAAAATGTGGTATATGCATTCCATGGCCTCCTGGTCCCCATCGCCACTGGATGGAAAATCTCCAGAGTGCTGACAGCAACATGCTGATTGTCTGAAGCCGCGGTGAACTGCCGACGTCCGCCGACTTGTGTGCCTGCCCCACCGTCTCCCTCATTAGGGCATCGCTCAGCCGTCTCCTTAGAAGGCTGGTGGCGGTCAGCTTCCTCTAAACACAATGAGTACATGCTGGAGCCCAGATCCCTGCTGGAGCCCAGATCACTGCTGGAGCCCAGATCACTGCTGGAGCCCAGATCACTGCTGGAGCCCAGATCCCTGCTGGAGCCCAGATCCCTGCTGGAGCCCAGATCCCTGCTGGAGCCCAGATCCCTGCTGGAGCCCAGATCCCTGCTGGAGCCCAGATCCCTGCTGGAGCCCAGATCCCTGCTGGAGCCCAGATCCCTGCTGGAGCCCAGATCACTGCTGGAGCCCAGATCACTGCTGGAGCCCAGATCACTGCTGGAGCCCAGATCCCTGCTAGAAGTGTAAGGCAGGGCTGTGTACACAGTCAAGCTAGCTGCTCAGTGCTCCACTGGGGAAGGGCAGTGTGGCAACCCCACTTGAAAAGTTGACTCACCCAACCCTTTTATTGATCTTACAGACCTTTTTATTGATCTAGTCATTCAAAAGAAACAATGGTTGTGTAAAAGGATCCTCCCTGTTCTGGCAAATGGAGATTGCATTAACTTGCATCCCATTTCTTTTTTACAGCATGTAAAGTGTCGAGGCAGCTGAATGAAGTACTTTAGGAGTCCCCCCCCGTGGGAGGGCTGGTCATGTGCCCAACGCAGCCAGATGTACATTTTGACCTTCAAAAAACAAAAACAAACGAGAAAACCATTTTGGTACACTAGGTTGTCTGGTCCCTTTATTTCAGCAATGGCAATTGCCTGAGAACATCACATTCCTTTGCACCAGCGATTTGTAACATCTATGCTCACGCGTGCTCATATCAGAATAAGCCAGGTTGAAAAATGTTTACTGGGAAGAATGAACAGCTTGAGTGATTCATACAGTACTGACACTCCTTTTTCCCTCTGTTCTTGTTATTGTTATATAATAAGCATTGGTAAGTAAAGTGTAGTGCATTACAGCTGCAGCCTCATATTTTCCATTGGTTTGTAAACTACAAAGTTAGCAAAGGCGTGTCCAGATTAAGCCAGGACTGTGTTAATGGAACCGAGGGTTTCTTTTCTCCAAAAATCAAGTTGTTATTTGTGAGACACACCTCATGTAGCTATGCAAGTCGAACATGTCTTTTCATGAATTCAAATATCTACTCCAGGGTCGAATGTCAGTCCCTGCTCGTACAGAGTTCTGGGTAAAAAAAAAAAGAAAAACTACTAAATATCAATGTCTCCTAATCTTGAGGAAGCACGAGGCTTTTGAAAGCATGCCCGTTAATGTTTTGTAACTTCAAAGAACCTTGGTGTTTGTTACTTGTTTGTGTGGAGCTATGAAACACACACTGCAGGCAGTTTTGAACTCCAACTCAGATTCATACCCCTCGTCAAAACACCGGCAAGTGGAGCACGTCACTTGACATTTCAGAGTTGTGTTTTTTCACAACGACCAGTAACCAAGGCTCCACTTCCTTTTACTTCAATCTCAGCATACAGAATAGTGACCTCAGTCTCAGCCCACAGGCCCCCGAATGCCAGTAGATCTGACTGTGGCAAAACAACTTTGTCATCGGCATATTGCGGCCCAATTTAGTTGCCTCTGTGTTGAAATGATTTCCGTTAATAGGGAACATGATGTCTCAGCTCCGTGTCATGAAGCACATGCTCCCCGTCATTCTGTGGAGCATGTCGGTTCTCAACACGTGTGACTCACTGTCTCATCACAGATGGGAAACCAATGTCATAATATTCGTTGCTAGAATCGTCCGCGTCTCTGGACAAGATCTCCGCGACTGAGTCTTAATGCAAATCACTTGACAGCTGCGTCTCAGTCAACCGTGACCATACAAGGCCGCTAGGGTTCGGGAAAGCTACACTGTGAGTTCCTGAGAAATGATATAAAACATGCAGGCGAATGCGTTTGCAGAGGAGGCTCAGAGATGATGGCTAAGTTTAGTTTTGAGTGTGAATGTTGACCAGAAGCCAGGGTTAGCTTTGGATTATAAGTGGAGGAAAGCAGAAAACATGCTACATGCTACAAAAAAGGTGAGACTTATTGCACTCTTAAAAAGGTCAGGAAGATAGGGTTTTGTTTTGGATTGAAGTCTGGATTATGGTAAATGATCTGGGATTTGGATTTTAGGCTAACGTAGCACCACGGTTTTTCCCTTGGCATCGTTGGGCAGTCACACCCCACCTGGTGGGGAAATGGAGTTTGTAAACCTCAGTAGCTCCTCCTGTGGAAGGCCTTTTCCGGGGCAATGTTCCCATATGGATGTGCACACATTGAGTGTGAAAGGCCTGATCTATGGCAAGGTTCCAACATGAATGTGCACAAATTAAAGTGGATGCCTGATCTAGGGCAATGTTCCAATATGAATGTCCACACATTGAGTTTCTACTCTGGCATCAATCCAATACAAAGCCAATCAGGAAGGGCCTGCTTTGGTCATGAATTGGATTTTGTGCACATCCTTATCATTATACCAGATAACAATCATTATTCAGTTTACTATACAGTTTAGTATACAGTTTACTTATAACCACCCAAATAGGGAATCTTGGGGAGGACAGTGTCTCAGACTGGTTAATAGATGAGGTACTCCATAAACATTATGCTAACTGTTCCTGTGCTTTGTCCTTCTTTAGCAGAGCAAACCCTGGTGGAAGTTGAAGACCATCGTCAACTGGCCTTTTGTTGCCTCCCATAGAAGAAGCTTGTCCTGGGTCCAGCTAGCCGGACACAAAGGTAAAACACAGTCGTGTGTATGACCACAGAATCATCCTACAAGCCAACCGCTAATGTAAGATGATGCCTACAATACTTAACACCTTCCACACTAAATAAAGAACAGAGGACATGGACTCAGTGCTCTAGACTAGATGGGCAGTTTCCTCCGAAATAGGAAATTGTTAGTAGTTTCCGGAATGTCACTAGGTTTGTGCTTTTCTTTTCCAGGAAATTTTAAAGCAGGCGGAGAAGGCACCATTCTGAAGAAGTTCTCAGAGAACGAGAAGCTGTGTTTCGAGAGGCTGCAGGGAGATGTTCTCCAGGACTTTGCACCGGGGTTCCGAGGGGTGGTGCAGACAGACGGGGAACCCTTCCTGCATATGACCGATCTACTGGTCAACTTTGATAGGCCGAGTATTATGGACTGCAAGATGGGAGTACGGTAAGGGGACCGCAGTACTAAAAAATGGAGCAGCCGTAGTGTTTAGGGATCAGTAGTAGTGAGTAGGGAGAAACAATAGTGATTAGTGAGCATTTGTAGTGAGTAGGGATCAGTTTTAGTAAGTAGGGACCAACCGTAGTGAGTAGGGAGCAGTAGTAGTGCGTAGGGTGCAGTAGTAGTGTGTAGGGAACAGTAGTAGTGTGTAGGGAACAGTAGAAGTGTGTAGGGAACAGTAGTAGTGCGTAGGGAGCAGTAGTAGTGTGTAGGGAACAGTAGTAGTGTGTAGGGAACAGGAGCAGTAGTAGTGTGTAGGGAACAGTAGTAGTGCGTAGGGAGCAGTTGAAATGTGTAGGGAACAGTAGTAGTGTGTAGGGAACAGTAGTAGTGCGTAGGGAGCAGTAGTAGTGTGTAGGGAACAGTAGTAGTGCGTAGGGAGCAGTAGTAGTGCGTAG